>JAVTVY010034716.1:0-30000 GCA_036873755.1 Hanleya hanleyi | reverse complement strand
CTATATAAACATTGCTGAACTTGTTGTTATTCACGACAACCGTTATCCGATTGTATAACACAGAACATATAATGTATAATACAGGACATATATCGTACAATACAGGAAACATGTGGTATAATACAGCACAGATTTGGTATAATACAGGACAGATACTGAATAATACAGCACAGATTTGGTATAATACAGAACATATATTGTATAATACAGGCCAGATATGGTACAATACAGGACAATGACACTCCACAGGACGCATTTGGACCAAGGATGGTCCATCTCTACATCAAATACCTTCCTTCAGTGCCCCAAAATTCTCACTTTCGCTACTACTCGTACTGATGACGTCACCGATGCCGTCAAAGATGCTGTAAACATTCCTCAAATCGGTGTCTACACCCCGAGAGCTACAAAATGACACCCCACACGACACATTCGGACCAAGGAGGGTCCTTGTCTACACCAAATACCTTCCTGCGCTTTCCTAAAATGCCCACTTTCCCTACTACTCGTACTGATTACGTCACCGATGACGTCACAGATAACGGGAACATCCCTCAAATGGGGCTGTACACTACGAGAGCTACAGCATGACACCTCCCAGGACGCATTCGGACCAAGGATGATCCATCTCTACCCCAAATAACTTCCTTCCCTGCCCCAAAATGTTCACGTTGGCTACTACTCGTACTGATGACGTCACCAATGACGTCACAGATGACGTGAACATCCCGCAAATCGGGTCTACACCCCGAGAGCTACAAAATGACACCTCCCAGGACGCATTCGGACCAAGGATGGTCCATCTCGGCACCAAATATCTTCCCGCACTGCCCCAAAATGGCCACTTTACTTACTACAACCAACTGCATATGCGCCGATTGATGCGACTTGCATTTAAAAACACGCCATTCTGACTCTACCCGACACAAGCTTCACTGACACCTTCCACGACCCATTCGGACCCATAGCGGTCCATCTTTACCCCAAACACACACCCACATACCCCCCAAATGCCTGCTTTCTATACTACGGGCCAGACTGCGCATGCGCAGAATATTGAAAACGGACGAACTATTAGTCCAGTCGGATGCTCCTCCACGAGAGCTTTAAGATAAGACCTCATACGACACCATAGGATCATTAGGGGCTCACCTAGACCCCAAAACGTCCACCCAGTATGGGTCTATACCCCATAGCCATGCAGTATAGGCCTATGGGCTTATCCAGGCCTCGGTGAACTTTTTCCACAAATGTCACCGTTTCGCTCCGGGACCCTTCCCATCGTGTTCTAAATTACGACACGTGAAAAACATGACCCCACAACCCATATCACAATGAACGTGTGTGAATTTCCCAGGATGGACCTATCCCTCCCATAGCCACCTATGGAGCTATATGGGCTATATGGTACTTTTCCAAAAATTTCACTGTTTCACTCCGGGACCCTTCCCATCGTGTTCTAAATGACGAGACGAGAAAAACAAGACCCCACAACCCATATCACAATGAACGTGTGTGAATTTCCCAGGTTGCACCTATACCCCCATATAGCCAGTATGAGACTATATGGGCTATATGGTACTTTTCCCAAAATTTCACCGTTTCGCTCCGGGCCCCTTCCCATCGTGTTCTAAATGACGAGACGTGAAAAACAAGACCAAACAACCCATATCACAATGAACGTGTGTGAATTTCCCAGGATAGACCTATACCCCCATATAGCCAGTATGGAGCTATATGGGCTATATGGTACTTTTCCAAAAAATTCCCCGTTTCGCTTCGGGACCCTTCCCATCGTGTTCTAAATGACGAGACGTGAAAAACAAGACCAAACAACCCATATCACAATGAACGCGTGTAAATTTCCCAGATTGGACCTATACCCTCATATATCCAGTATCGGACTATATGGGCTATATGGTACTTTTCCAAAAATTTCACCGTTGCGCTCCGAAACCCTTCCCATCGTGTTCTAAATGCCGAGACGTGAAAAACAAATCCAAGCAACCCATATCACAATGAACGTGTGTGAATTTCCCAGGTTGGACCTACATGTATACCCCCCATAGCCAGCCTATGCACCCTATAATCAACAAGTATGATTATAGGTGAAAACCGCCGGTCACGTGTCAAATTACAGTCAATGGTAGGTTTTCCAGTGCTTTCGTTATCAAGCGTGGGCGTGTGTCTGACCAGACGACAGTGACCACAGCCGAAAATGAACGATTTTCAGCATATCGATGACAGGTATGGTTACTGGTGTCCAGTCATATTTTGAAGGAGAAATATCGTACTATATTGTCACCAAACGTAGGGTTATTACTATTTCAAGTTAACAAAAATTTTAAACATTTTTGCGGCGAGAGGTGTTTTTAGGTGTTGGTAGACAGTCCATTGTAGGTATTAGCATCGAATTATAGTGTGAGGAAATGAGCACAAAATGAACACGTGGGAACTTACTACCTGCCTCATGTATCACTGACTCATTCATCTCTCGATTCCTTCCACTTGTGTGTGTTTAAGAGGAATATGAACCATTAATAGTATATTCTCTGTCTGTCTAATATTACGACAGTCCATTGTATCATCATCGGACCGATCGACAGTCCATTGTAGGTCAACATGCACTTGTGAATGATGCACAGAGAGCACATCGTCTGATCTAATGATTCGCCAAATGGACTGTTGCCAAGACAAATGATAGCTACAATGGACTGTCGACATATCTGATATATAATCACATGTTGCCTCATTATAACATTGCAGCTGTTATGCGGCTTCAATGTGAAGTGATTCAACCTACAGTTCATGGTCGCATGACAAATGGACTGGTGCATTCACCTATAATCACACTTGTCGATTCAGTAGGGTGCTATGGGCCTACATGTATATACAGACCTCGGTGACTTTTTTCAAAAATTTCACCGCTTCGCTCCGGGACCCCTCCCATCGTGTTTTTCTTGGCGAGACGAGAAAAACGAGACCCCACAACCCATAGTAAAGCCCACGAAAAAAAAAGACCATCCCCGTACCCCATACAGGCATTTTCCCTTATATTGTATAATACAGACCCCTATTGTAGGGGTAAAGTCTGAGTTCCGCTTTTTATATTTTTGGAAAAAATCCTAATTTTACATGCACCCATCCCATTGACTTGATAGGCAGGCCCCGATAAGCCCGGGGACCGATATTAGCCCTTTGGCTAGAGTTGATAGGGGTGTTCCCCTATTTTAGGGGTGAAGTCCGTCTTCCGTTTTTTATATTTTCGGGGAAAAATCCTAATTTTACATGCACCCACCCCAATGACTTGATAGGCAGGCCCCGATAAGCCCGGGGACCGATATTAGCCCTTTTGGCTAGGGTTGATAGGTGTTTTCCACTATTTTAGGGGTAAAATCTGTGTTCCGCTTTTTATATTTTCGGGAAAAAATCCTAATTTTACATGCATCCATCCCATTGACTTGATAGGCAGGCCCGATAAGCCCGGAGACCGATATTAGCCCTTTTGGCTAGAGTTGATAGGGGTGTTCCCCTATTTTAGGGGTAAAGTCCGTGTTCCGCTTTTTATATTTTTGGGGAAAAATCCTAATTTTACATGTACCCACCCCATTGACTTGATAGGCAGGCCCCGATAAGCCCGGGGACCGATATTAGCCCTTTTGGCTAGGATTGATAGGTGTTTTCCGCTATTATAGGGGTAAAGTCCGTGTTCGGCTTTTTATATTTTCGGGAAAAAATCCTAATTTTACATGCACCCACCCCATTGACTTGATAGGCAGGCCCCGATAAGCCCGGGGACCGATATTAGCCCTTTTGGCTAGGGTTGATAGATGTTTTCCCCTATTATATGGGTAAAGTCCGTGTTCCGCTTGTTATAGTTTCGGGAAAAAATCCTAATTTTACATACACCCACCCATGACTGGATGCCCCTTCACGAATGCTTCACTTTGATACCTCACTCGACCCAATCGGACCATGCAGCGTATTTGAAGTCTGGGGACTACTTTTTCTCCGCGGAAGTTTTGTCCCGCGACCGCATCACCGCGGATGAATACATTCCCTGCAACAATTGGAACTCTCCTGTGTTGGAGGTAGCTTTTTGGTCATTCTGCCAGAACTATAGTGCACTTGACCTCTCCTCCACGTGACCTCCACAAAACAGAGTTATTTCCCTGGAAAACCTTCCTCGAAATCCTTGCTACCTACTACTGAGAGTATAGAAGGCTACACTACATGACAATAATAACTGAGATTTTTGCAAAAAGGTGAAAATTGTCCCAGTGTACCCCAATGGTCCGTGTAACACTTGACAATTCAGCTTTCAATCTTGCAAAATTGAAAGTAGTTCTGGAAAGCTCTACATCGCTCCCGTATTCGAGCTTTCCATCTCGCAAAATTGAAAGTAGAAAGATGGAAAGCTCTACATCGCTCCCCTGTTCGAGCTTTCCGTCTCGCAAAGTTGAAAGCTGAAAGATGGAAAGCTCTACATCGCTCCCGTGTTCGAGCTTTCTATCTCGCAAAATTGAAAGTAGAAAGATTGAAAGCCCAGCATCGCTCCCGTATTCCAGCTTTCCAAAATGAGTTTATGTCATATAGAAATACGAGAGCGATACTTTATTAAAATTGATCTGGTTTCTCCAAACTTACAACATTTCCATTTAGGACAAATGTGTGCGTGTAACCTTGCACAGTTCAATTTTCGTTTGTTTTTTTTTTTTGGTGTCGCAAAATCAAAAATTGAAATTTGACCGTCAATTTTCAATTTTTGTTTTTTGTTTTCGGTTTCTCAAAATCAAAAATTGAAATTTGACATTCAATTTTCGTTTTCCGTTTTATTTTAACTTTGACGCGTCAATGTTAACTGCGCACGCGCAATGCTTATGATGTCTCTTTCGGTCCGCAGAGTAATATGGGAAGCGCAAATCGGGTTGTATAGGCAGGTTTGGAGCATAATATGGAAAACCAGTAGGGGGAAAGATATGGGAGTTTCACA
Organism: Hanleya hanleyi; assembly: GCA_036873755.1. Classification (NCBI taxonomy): domain Eukaryota; kingdom Metazoa; phylum Mollusca; class Polyplacophora; order Lepidopleurida; family Hanleyidae; genus Hanleya; species Hanleya hanleyi. The sequence goes on along the minus strand of JAVTVY010034716.1, from coordinate 25,007 downwards.
ACATTATATATCCCTGGAGCCAGGCATTCGAGCTAGATTATAATAGACCAACTGCGCATTTGCAGAATCGAGTACGCATTCGTGCAGTAGGTGTGAAGCATTATATGGAGAACAAGGAGGTTGATACACATAGGAGTTTCATTAAAGTAGGGTAATATAATAAATACGTGGGACCCTAATCATAACCCCCGAAGGAACTTCCCGCGTCGATGCGTCGAAGCGTTTGATACCCGCACTTAATGCGTTGAATATGAGTTATCTAGGTTTGAGGAAGGGTGGATCGGGTGTTGTGACCTGCCTGTGAAATTTCAACCCTGAGCCGCGCAGCCATATGCCATATACGGATTTCGCAGCCCATCACCGCGATGCTTACCCTTATTGGTAGTACATGTTTGCTGGTATTTTTGTCCCCCGCCGCAACGCGGCCGGGGACTTTAAAATGGTTCTTGCTTCTTTGTGTCCGTGGATGTCTGTGTGTCCGTCCATGTCTGTTCGAAGCGATAACTTCCTAACGCTTTGTTGGATTCTTCCGAAATTCGGAATATGCATTCCTTGCGGCAAGATGCCAGTCCGTATTGCATTTCAGCAACATCTGCCTGAAGGTGGCGCCACTAGTTCTTGCTTCTTTGCGTCCGTGGATGTCCGTGTGTCCGTCCATGTCTGTTAGAAGCGATAACTTCCTAACGCTTTGTTGGATTCTTCCGAAATTGGGAATATGCATTCCTTGCGGCAAGACGCCAGTCCGTATTGCATTTCAGCAACATCTGCCTGAAGGTGGCGCCACTAGTTCTTGCTTCTTTGCGTCCGTGGGTGTCCGTGTGTCCGTCCATGTCTGTTCGAAGCGATAACTTCCTAACGCTTTGTTGGATTCTTCCGAAATTCGGAATATGCATTCCTTGCGGCAAGACGCCAGTCCGTATTGCATTTCAGCAACATCTGCCTGAAGGTGGCGCCACTAGTTCTTGCTTCTTTGCGTATGTGGACGTGTACGTCCGTGCATGTCTGTTCGAAGCGATAACTTTCTAACGCTTAGTTGGATTCTTCCGAAATTCGGCATACGCATTCCTTGCGACAAGACACCGGTCCGTATTGCATTTCAGCAACATCTGCTTGAAGGTGGCGCCACTAGTTCTTGCTTCTTCGTATCCGTGAATGTCCGTGTACGTCTGTTCGAAGTGATAACTTCCTAATGCTTTGTTGGATTCTTCCGAAATTCAGAATATGTTTACCTTGCGACAAGATGCCAGTCTGTATTACATCTCAGCAACATCTGCCTGAAGGTGGCGCCACTGGTTCTTACTTCTTTGTGTCCGTGGATGTTCGTGTACGTCCGTGCATGTCTTTTCGAAGCGATAACTTTCTAACGCTTTGTTGGATTCTTCCGAAATTCAGCATTCGCATTCCTTGCGACAAGAGGCCAGTCCGTATTGCATTTCAGCAACATCTGCCTGAAGGTGGCGCCACTAGTTCTTGCTTCTTTGCATCTGTGGATGTCCGTGTACATGTACGTCTGTTCGAAGCGATAACTTCCTAAAGTTTTGTTGGATTCTTCCAAAATTATAATACGCATTCCTTGCGACAAGAGGCCAGTCCGTATTGCATTTCAGCAACATCTGCCTGAAGGTGGCGCCACTAGTTCTTGCTTCTTTGCATCTGTGGATGTCCGTGTACATGTACGTCTGTTCGAAGCGATAACTTCCTAATGCTGTGTTGGGTTATTCCGAAATTCGGAATACGCATTCCTTGCAACAGGACGCCAGTCCGTATTGCATTTCAGCAACATCTGCCTGAAGGTGGCACCACTGGTTCTTGCTTCTTTGCATCTGTGGATGTCCGTGTACATGTACGTCTGTTCGAAGCGATAACTTCCTAATGCTGTGTTGGGTTATTCCGAAATTCGGAATACGCATTCCTTGCAACAGGACGCCAGTCCGTATTGCATTTCAGCAACATCTGCCTGAAGGTGGCACCACTGAGTTTCTCTTCTTCTTCTTGTCCGTTCCAGTCAAAATGGGCCTTCAATTTTGCTATATGAAATCATTCTATTCCACATCATATGATTTACCCTAAAGCTTTTGCATGAACCATATTTTATTTCAGAAGTATAATGTGAAATAACTGGCGGGGAAATCCCCGCAGTACTGAATCCCTGATTTTGAATTTCGTGTCATCTTAAACGAAGGACAACATTCCCTTCAATTTTGCTAACAAATAATTGTATTGCACATCATAGGATTTACCCTGAAGCTTCTGCACGAATCATTTGTCTACACACATATATTACTATATTAATTACAACTGTGTTCCTAATGTTTGGGTGCACACTGTGCATATGATCAATTTCCTGAATTGAACTGAATTCAACCTTGCTGGTCTTCAGACTGACAGATGATGGCATGCAGTTGTCAGTGCAGTTGTTCATGTACAGGGAGCTTTCTATGAATGAGTGGCAACCCCAAAGGCTTAAAATTTATCAGACACAGACCCATGTTTTTACCCCTCGGCCATTTTTGGCCATGGGGTATTGTCATCATCTTGTACGTCCGTCTGTCCGTACGTCCGTTCGTGAGCGAGATAGCCGGAAAACTGTTTCGCTGATGAATTCCAAATTTAGTATGCTTATTTGCCTAGTCAAGGACCAGAAGCCTATAGAATTGGGACCTGATTGGGTGGGAACCTTAGCAGCCATCTTTAATTTCATGCAAAATGGATAATGATCCATATCTCGGAAACCATTCAACTGTTCAATACGAAATTTGATATACATCATCGATACATCAAGCAACTTTCAACGAATTACCAAACAGGCTTTTCTGATTAGCTCTGCTGGGAACCCTGGATGCCATCTTTAATTCATACGAAACCGATAATGATAGCATACATATCTCGATTACCATTCAATTGTTTTATATGAAGGTAGGTATATATCATCAATACATCCAGATACTTTGAATTGGGACCTGATTGACTGAAAACCTTTGGTGGCCATCTTTAATTTAGGCAAAATCATTAATGATCTAGATCTCTGATTCCGTTGGAGTGCTCAGTGGAAAATTTGGTATACATCATTGATGCGTCAAGAGACTTACGATGAATGACAGATCTGGTTTCTCTGATTGGGCGGAAATCTTGGCGGCCATCTTTAATTTATTCAGAATCTTTAATGATGTTTATCTGTGATACCATTCAAATGTTCTATACGAAACTTGATTTACAGCATCGATGTATGAAGAGACTTGCATTAATGAATAACCACATTAGTTCCTCTGAGTGATGGGAAGGATGGGCAACCATCTTTAATTTATGTAAAATCATTAATGATCTCTATCTCTGAAACTGTTCAAATGCTCAATGTAAAATTTGATATACTTTATCGATGCATCATCTCGGTTACTTCTACACGATGTGCCTAGGATACAGTACTATACTATACCCAATTTTTTGTAATTCAACATCGCAGAAAACCACCATCGATTGCGTTTTCAATGGTAAAAGGGTTAGGAAAGAACTAAAAATACACTTCAATGCAGAGTGATTTTGATTGACGCCAGAAATCGCTCAGAATGCTTCTTCGGCGATCTAGACCCCAGGAGCATCTGGGGCCTGGGCGGCCCCTGGATCCTCACCTAAAGTGCAATGATAGTGGCCGTACCACTTTGAATTTGCTTCCGACGCCCCTGTATTAACAGACAGTGTCAACGTACTGTTCCAGCTGTCTCCCGTTCAGTGATTGGTCATTCGACCCCGCCATTTTAAACTAATACGAGCATTTTCATTGGATCACTATTAGATAAGACCCAATCTCACGTTCGGCTATTTCCGTATTGGCGGAACAAGCCTCTCACATAGAACGCACAAATCCCCACTGGTGGGGAGCGTATGACGATCACGCAGTGAGCCGGCTAAGAAATAGTGCCTTTGTCTTGATAATCGAGAGATCCGGGTGCATTTTATTGTGAAATTCAGTTAATTTTAACCAAACGAACATAACTCATTCAAATTATACAAAACTATTTCTATGTTTAGTTGAATAATAGCAATCTATCACCAGAACTCAGCAACTGGGCTAATTTCCGCCATTACGGAAATAGACGAATGCGAGATTGGTTCCGCCGAAAATTAATTGTGTGCATGATAAGATAAGATTCTTTATTGCACTGAGCATCCCATTTGGGACAGAGTACAAAACATATAAAAAGTAGAATAAATAAGAAAGTAAACAAACAGGTGCGACGTTTCCGTTTCTGCTCCCAGAAATCCACTAGGCCAGAGGTCAGTTTTCGCAGCTAAAGTGAGTTCTGGGGCTAGATTGGATAAGACCCACCCCAATCTTCATACACAACCACGTGACTGTCTCAGTTGACTGATGACATAGCGCGGCCTCGTTTTTGATTTCAAAATCTGCCGTGTAACTGGGAAAATGTTGTTGCTGCTGCATCAGCCGATCATTAGCCCGGCCCCTGTAGAGGATACTAGAGGCTAATACATGTAGGCTACCATGCCATGAGATGATGCTTGGGATTGCATTTCGCTCACTTGCACCTACAGGTGGCGACAACTGGTGGCAATTTAAAATTTGGTTTCCGGGCAGTAGGTTGAGGATGCCTTCAGCTTCTCGTCAAATTTGTTTTGCAGATAATGCCTTGAGATGTCACTTGGGGATGCTTCTCGGTGCTTCACTGCATGGAAACTATATCACAGAAGCAATCAACTTTCAGTCAATCGTTCTGAGTTGATCTTAACACTTGGCAAGGCAGAAAGACCCTTCCACATCCATTGCCTATGAAGCAGCAGTTGCCTCCCTCATGTATATCCCCTAAGACCAACAATGCTAAAAAATATTGCTGCCATTTCGGCGGGGGACCTAGCATCCTCTGGCTGCTTGTTATAAGTACTATATGTTATATCAATAACAAATAGCGGTTGTGTTCATGAATGCCGTTCGCTTTTATAGTGCTCTAAACATCTATTTTTAGAGATGAGAAAATCTCAATGCCAATAACCAATGAGAACAGCGGGGTACCACCTGTCCAGACCGGTCTTGTGCATCTTCACAAGTCCAGGTAAATCGTGAATGGTTAACCTGGACATTTTTGGTGATTCGAGTGAGTTCTTGAGTCGTTGCCTTGAGTCGTTGGAATTAGCATGTCGGTATCCCAAGCCGGTGGTTTTTGCTTTGACTCTCGATGTCGATTTCAGCCTGACATCAAAGTTATGCCAGCGATGTCACATCTCAAACAGTGCAGTGGATTGGCGTAATGAGCTAACTGAGTTTGTTCACTAATTGGTTTGATTTAGAGGATATCCCTTGATCTATTTTTATCCAGAACTACCATGGGCAACTAACCAAGGCAGTGTATAGATACCCTAACAAATCGATATCCAGTATCGGACTATATGGGCTATATGGTACTTTTCCAAAAATTTCACCGTTGCTCTCCGAAACCCTTCCCATCGTGTTCTAAATGACGAGACGTGAAAAACAAATCCAAGCAACCCATATCACAATGAACGTGTGTGAATTTCCCAGGTTGGACCTACATCGCTCCCGAGGATGGCCTGGTAGGTCACATGCCTCTCACGCTTCACACCTCTTATACGACACGATTTGCGTTTTCTATTCTACTCGTCGTACCGGAAGTTACATCATAACCCTTCCACGTGCGAACTTAACATTGATACGTCAAAGTTAAAATCAAAAAGCGAAAAACGGACAAGTCGAGGCAATTTTCAATATTTGATTTTCATTTTGGGCGAAAATTGAAAATTGAATGTCAAATTTCAATTTTGGATTTTGAGAAACCGAAAACGAAAAACAAAAATTGAAAATTGACGGTCAAATTTCAATTTTTGATTTTGCGAAACCAAAAACAAAAAATTGAACTGTGCAAGGTTACACACACACATTTGTCGTAAATTGAAATGTTGTAAGATTGGAGAAACCAGATCAATTTTAATAAAGTATCGCTCTCGTATTTCTATATGACATAAACTCATTTTGGAAAGCTGAAATACGGGAGCGATGCTGAGCTTTCCATCTTTCTACTTTCAATTTTGCGAGATGGAAAGCTCGAACACGGGAGCGATGTAGAGCTGTCTATCTTTCAGCTTTCAACTTAGCGAGACGGAAAGCTCGAACACGGGAGTGATGTATAGCTTTCCATCTTTCTACTTTCAATTTTGCGAGATGGAAAGCTCGAATACGGGAGCGATGTAGAGTTTTCCATCTTTCTACTTTCAATTTTGCAAGATTGAAAGCTGAATTGTCAAGTGTTACACGGACCCCCAATCTCCCCTATTTCGTCTTAGTAATTGTGGCTTACATGGTGTGAGGATTTAATCATTTATCTCTGCCATCTTTTATATGGTATAACACTATTAACCTTTTGTGAACCTAAAAATTACTAAACAATGCCGGTAAAAAACTTCTAAAGCTTCGGCTGGTCCACTAATGCTGGACAGTTGTAAAAAGTTTTAGTTTATGCGATAGATATGCGACGCAGACAATTCGTTTTACTATTCATTTCGAAAATACGTAATCATCGAAGTATTTTGGCATTGACATTTTAGCCTTGACATGAACTGACATATGAATTTTAGAGTTAGGGCCTGAATATAGTGATAATGTAAATACCGATCCTGATAGGACCAGATACAAATCATCATTTATCGCACATTTGGTGTTACATGTTAACATTTTATCGCACGTTAGTTCAACGGTCAGTGCTCGATTCCTGTAAGGCAAGGGAGACTACTATAGTAGAATGATTTTCTCGTGTTTTATTTCTTTTGCACATAATTTATCGACCACATGGGTCTGGTGATGTTTTCATCCGAGTGCGCAGTCACGTGGCCACAGAGTTCGGAGAATGATGTTATTGTTTGATAATAATCAATGTTTTGAGATATTCATGGTTTCATTGGCCGTGTCATCAGGTCATAGAACAGACGTATAAAACATAGTAAGTTATCGTTTCTGGTTTTGATCCCGGAAAACTTGTGTGAAGCGAGGAATGTGTTGGCATGCATGTGTGCTGCGTCGAATCAAAGTTGTTGTTGTTGCATCTCGGTCGCAGCAAATGAAAATTTCATTATGTATGAGGGGCCCGGGACAAGAGTCTTAAGCAGTGTCATTCATACCAAATTATTGGACCTTGATATGGCAGCAAAAAAATGCTGCAGGGAACAAATATAGAGGAACCACTTTTCGACACACACAAATTATGTGCCACATGCACGCCCTATTTATTCACTTTTCTTAGGCCTAAAACGATGCAAAAAAGTGATCCAATATTGAGAGCCCCCCCCCCCAAATGTATTTGATCCAAAAATGGGCCCAACTGATTTGGTTGCTGAATTGCGGCATTTGCAATTGTGGTTGCTATAGCTGCAATTTTCTGGTAATGGAACACACCTGGCTCAAACATTAAATGGACAAATAAAAAGTCAATGATGTATTTTGGACTCATTGCTGGCTCATTTATCCAATGTTCTATTGCTCCATTTCTGACTTATGAATGGATCGTCTATGGTAATTGCCGAAGATCTAGTTTGCTCATGGGAGACAAAAACGAATTAAATTTGGCTCACTCGTGACTCATTTTGGCTCATTCACTCGTGTCAAATAATGCTTAGAACTGTTAACATCAACATTGTATCTTTGTGTCTGGATCATCAATCCAATACTGGATCATAGATCCAAATTGGATCACTGATTCAACAATCATAGCAGATCCAAAGAGTCTGCATGCAGAGGTTGTCAGTGGGTGCCCCACATTTTGTCTCATCACTGGATCAAAAGATCAGTGTAGTGGACAATATACAATAAAGAGTTTGCTGTATGTAATATATGGGCCATATCTTCATGAAGATGTACAAATAATGGTAATTACATTTTTTTTTTTTTACATTTTGTTCATTTTACATTCTACAGCCAGAGATTTGCTGGAAATGCCAGATGATTAAACATTTTAGTTACTCTCTATTGTAAAATATCTGCTTGGCAAAGATATCTGCTTTAGAAGATTAAATTTTCAAATCTGAAAATGAATTTGTCTTTACCGTTATCATTGCAAATGCAGTTTGAAGGTGAATAATTTTTAAACACAGTATTTAATAAAAAGAATCTTTAATGTGAAGATCATGCGAAGATGAACAAAAATGATCATGGTTATGAGGGATGAATAAATGCTCTGCTAAAATTATTAATACTATCTCCACAGTTCATCAAACAATTCTAAGAATTCTTCCCTTCAATTAATTACCTGATAACGTAGGCCCCATACATCTGTGACAATAAAATCCCATGTCTATCCCTTGATGCAATGCAGGCCCCCAACATCCATGATAATTAAATGGCTGGTGGGGATCTTTATACAATTCAATTAGCCTGTCACCTCCCTCATGTAACATGACATCAACTTAATTGCCAGTGCGAAGTCACTGGACTGGCACAGTCAGAAGAGCAAGCTTTAATGTGGTGTATCGGGTTACATATAGGACTTCAGGCCTTGCATCTACCTTGCATTGACAATGACAGACAATTTAATTGGTTTCGTGTTACATAAGTGATGTCAAATTTCTGGATAAGTGTTCACCTGTCATGCAGATGAATGAATAAACAATTTATCACGTGATTGAGAGAGATATAATGTCATCAGGATTTGTCTTTGGGACCATTCCGGCACAGTGTCTTCATCTTCAATTATGATAATATTAATGAGATATCAATCAACCCATTGAACAGATGCACATCACCTTTCGACATCGGGTACCATGATCAAGACAGCACCCATTCTAAACATAAGGTATGGCCACAAAGAGTATAAAAGAGACACTTTTAATGACATCATTGCAATGACTACAGTTAACAACGAAAGCATACTGGTATTAAGTCTCCCTTGCCTTAATGCAACCGACACTACTATTTGGGACCACTTGATCCTTATGAGCTGATGGAACATCTACGCCAGCGCGCTTCGACTGGGGTAAGTCTGCAAACTAAGTGCACGTGTCTGGCACATCCAGAAGACGAGATCAGTAAATAAACTGCATATTATTTACTGTGAACGGTTAAACAATGAAAATCTATCAAAAGAATCGTTTAGTACACTCAAAACATCGATCACTTGGATGTGAAGTCTGCGATGACGTCAGTTCTTTTCTGCCCTTCTTATACACTGATTGACCGTGATTCCTGCCCTTCTTATACACTGATTGACCGTGATTCCTGCCCTTCTTATACACTGATTGACCGTGATTCCTGCCCTTCTTATACACTGATTGACCGTGATTCCTGCCCTTCTTATACACTGATTGACCGTGATTCCTGCCCTTCTTGTACACTGATTGACCGTGATTCCTGCCCTTCTTATACACTGATTGACCGTGATTCCAAGCGTCGGAGACTAACGATCGGTACTCCGAGCACCGATCATTTAAACTAACGTGCGATGAAAGAATAAGCCGCTCAAGACAAAACCCCCACTGATGAAACCCCAACTGATAAAAGCTCCAAACACAAAAACTCAACCAGACTACAAAAAAAACAACAACACATTAATATAGAATAAGGAACAAATGCAACTGTTTCATTGCAGATTTTTTTTTCTTTTTCAGCCACATGCATATATATTATCAGTACATACATGCATATATACATGTATGATACAGGCACTATATATAAATTCATGTTGAATAGAAATGATGGCACCAGGTGCCAGTGATGAATTCATCACTGGCACTGGCATCTCTGCCTCTACCACTATTAAGTCGGTATAAAAAGCTCAATAGAGCTTAAATGTTGTATATTTCGCAAACAAACCGACGTTAAATAAAGCTTGTCTTATCTTATCTGTCTGGCATCATGTAAATATGTGTTGATACAGCAGCTGCAAGCTCTCTGTGAGCCTGCGTGTTATCCCATAATTGCATCGTATTTCAGCTCATAGTATAATAATGGCCTTTTTCATTGGTTGCATCAATATTAAGTCACACAGTTTGAGAGGCATGGCATACACTTAAGAAATAATTTTTGATGGCGTGCTCAATGCATATTTCAGGCACGGTTACTGTGGGAAAGTTTATATTTTAGGGCAAGGGCGAACTGGGACTAAAGAACCTTAATTCTGTTCTACTGCACTATTGATTATCAACAAAGATTACAATGAAAGGTTGAAAAATATACAAACTTTGGCAACCTCTGAGTCTCTACCTGTTGCTGAAATCTATTTGATCATCCCTTCACTCTATAGTGCAAAATTTGACTATTTCTGTGGTTGAATTATGGAGGGATTAACATAAAACTTTGTATATAGGTTCCATAAATGTAGCATATCGGTACTTACATTCACCTATTATCATGTTTAAGGAGAATGCAGGCCTGCAAGTGGCTCACAGTGAAAATATAGGAGGAAATTTGCCAAAATATAGGAGAAATATAGGAATTTTCGAAAATATAGGAAAATATAGGAAATAAGGAAGTGTAAGGCAGGTCACTACTACATACAATAATTGATAGTTTTGTGGTGTTTAATAAAATTATTTCCACTGAGGAGACCCATTCTTCGGCTTGGTTCAAGAAAGAGAAATTTAAATGTTTTCATATTTGCCGAGCGCAGCTATTCAAAAAAAAATTCTGAAATGTATTTTCCCATGCCAATTTGACTCATTTCAGAGCATTGGTGAAAGTTTTCCTGAGAAAAAGTCAAACTATAGGAAATATAGGAGGTTTTGAGTAAAATATAGGAAATTATAGGAATGACAAAAAAATATAGGAAAATATAGGAAATTTATGAGGCAATTGAAGGCCTGAGAATGATTGCACTCTTTCACCTCAGCTCTCCTAATTTTGTTTTTGGGAGAGCTAAAAATCACTCTCCTCAGTTCTTCAAATTTATACTGTCTTACATGTACTACATGTATGTAGTTTATTTTCACTCTCCTAAATTAACATTCCGTGCTCCAAAATTTTGTTGGAGATAGTTGTTTAGAGCTCTCCTCTGATTTTCAACTGGCAGTTAGGCCTGCCTATTAGTTTTCATGTGGTAAAATACATACTTTTGACATCTATTGGCATTTTGCCAAAATCACACATTGACAGGTAAATCGGGTCAAATACAAAATTTACTGTCATATTTTGACATTGAACAAAACTGGATTTAAAATATACCAGTAGTACTGACCTTTAGGTTAATGCCACTAACATTTATTATTTCCTGTTCTATATATATATATATATAGATTAAATGATCACAGTAAAAACTGCCTTTGTGTATGGTAACTATAGTATTAGAAAAAAGTCATGACTAACTCGGACTGATTGATTTTGCTAACTAGTTTCACTGCTTTCAGCAGTTCTTCAAAGCATCGTTTATCATATATATATATATATAGATTAAATGATCACAGTATATATATATATACTGGCACTCCATACACAGTGTCAACTATTATGGTTATAACGGAGTCTTGAGTGTATTTATTTTTGGAGACGTGTTTTCCAGTGGTCAGTTTCCTTTCATTAGCTAATGTATTTATAGTTCTGTTGTAGGACAGCTCAACATGTAGATGGTTAACTAAGAAATAACAGTTGAGATATATGCATGCTATCCATCATTTATGAGTTTTACATGCAGTGACACATAAGTATGTTGTTAGATGTTCATAGCTGATATTAGATTTAAGGGATATTGTTGCAATTAGCTAATTAGTATGCACTACAGGTATACAGTAGCCTTGATAAACCATGGTTTGTATAATTGATATTTCTGACACATCTACTTTATAAAACCACAGGTGTGCTGTCTCGACGTGGATAAACAGATTCTTAGCGGCCACTGAAACCACGGACATGACAGACATAAGCATGCAGGTAAATAAATGCTTTGCTCACTGGTTGTTTTCATGTCAACACCTGATAGAAGACAAAACATTAACGTCAATATTTACCACATGTACGTAATAAATTGTTAACCCTCTTTTACTGCCGAGATCCCTGATTAATTGTATACATGTATGCTAGCACGACCACGAAAACTCAGTTCATTAGAATTAAACCAGGATGATGAATTGTTGAACCACATGAACTCGGTACACTGACGTACATGAACTGTATTCATTATCATGATTATTATTGCCATATTAGGGTTTTGTTTGAAAAAAAATATGACCCATATGTCATGTATGTACAGTAAATTCATTACTAGAGCTTCCTGATTCGTGAATTGATATAGAGACTGATATCTGGAAACTTCGCTGCACCTAATTTAATTGTCTGGGCTGAGTGAGATCTGTTGTACATGTATATGATTTTTGCATGAATGTATAAAGTTACATCATGAACGTAATTGAGGAAGCTAATTCTAAGGCAGTTTTCTATAAACTGAGTTTGTGTCTTTTCAGATGAGGAAGTACATGTACAAGGCCGGTCCACTTGATATGTGACACCAGCTAGCTGTGGAAAAATACGGATGAAAAAGGCTGCTTTAAAAACAATTTCTCTGGTTTTAAAGACTTCTGATGACAGATTTTAACCAAGTTTTATACAATGGGGAACATGAAGAGTTTGGGAGATTCAATGCCCGATATTACCCAGAATTCCCTGGCCATGAAGATGATGGTTGCTCAAAGGGGTGAAATGATATTCTCATGCTCGTTTCATAAGTGGATCAATAAGGGCCGGTATATGTCCGGTTTCGCAGACTTTACGGACTACACCACATGTCGGGAGAAGTACCGCCGGTTGGGTGTTTTGGTCAAACCGGACTGCTTGGATGGGAGATACTTTATTCATAGCTTTAGAAATGCCACTGAACTGATTATTGTCGACCGACAATCAGTGTGGTCTGCCATGATCAAGTTGCCCAGAGTCAGTGTCCCTATGGCACCACGCCCAACGGCAATGACACCATCCTGGATTTACACGGACCTGCGAGCTGTGCTCTACGGTAAACAAGAAAGCAGTATTATCGGTTACCATGATGGCCTAGCCGTTCTTCAAGTCATTTTCGATCAGAATGTTCGATCCCCCATTTTCTACCTTCTCGATTTAGAAGAGAGGAAGTGTGTCGGCCATTTCAAGATAGACTACCCGATCTTGAAACAGTGGTTCGAGTGTTACATATCCCCCAATAAGAAAACAATTATGTTACGACCGGATAATCTTCTAAGGATAATACTAGCAGGTCACAGTTACGAGCCACATTCTGTCACACTGGATGCGGGACTGGACACCGTTGTTGAAGCCATAGATCCTAGGTTCAGAACATGTTCGCTCACTTTCAGTCCACATCTAGGTGATGATAATATCATATTTGCGGCAGGGCATCTCCTTCGGTTTTATTCCCTAGAGACGAATTCATTTCTGCGGGAGGAGGGCCCATTTGATGTTCCCGCTCCCATGCATCAAATTCGAAGTAGTAGGAGTGGCGATTACCTCGCAGTCCGGTGTGTGAGTCCCGTCCACAGCAAAGAATATGACGTTAACGTTGTGGTCATATTTGACTTCTTCAAACTGAATATGCTTCTCAAAATTGATGCGAGGGGGAGCTACTGGCCTGTGTCAGAGGTCATCAATTTACAGGTTTTCCCAAAATTCTCGGCCGGCGAGTCTTCTGTAGCGGTCATGAAGAATCGGAACACGAAACGTAAAATCTATGTGTACAAACTTCCCATCGTCAGCCTCAATCTGAAACATCTTTGTCGCCGGGTCATCTTACAACAGGTCTCCTTCAAGCAGTGCGAGAGACTGCCACTACCCAATCAGATTATAAGATTTCTGCAGTGGAAACAGAAATGACTCCAGACATTTTCATGTACTTACTCTTACAATAATTGCGTTTATAACACATAGACGACACAGCTGAAGTTGGCACGACACGGGGTGAAGAATGCACGACACCCGCTGAAATAGGCCTGACACATGGTGAAATGTATGGCACAGGGTGAAATATGAGTTGATCACATCATTATCAGGCAACATGATGTCTGCATGTGTTGCTTCTCAGTTCTGTTTACAGCAATACTGTACGTTTTACAGTTGGTACTCTCAGGAGCGGTTTGGTGAACACTCATGAATCCCTGATGTGCTTGTGCCTGCATGGTTGCCAGTGACATGACAACATCCGTAATGTACATGTACATGTGTCTCTGATACATGTGACTTTCACGAGTCCTTCAAATTCTTCTATTTAGGAGATCACCTGTCACAATAGGAAATTGTCATATACCGGATCAACCTGCCCTGGGTGTTGATGGGCTGCTAGATATATACCGGTAATGCGGTATCCTGATATAGGCCACATCTAGATGCCTCAGGAGTGAGCCAGGAGTAGACATAGGTTACGAGCTAGATGTCCTGACAATATGCCACTGCTAGATGCCCTAACAATAGGCCACAGCTAGATGCCCTGGGAGTGTACGATCTGCTAGATGCCCTGAGAATTAGGCCATATCTAGATGCCCAGGAGTGGACCATCTGCTGGACGCCCTGAATATTTAGCCCTGGAAGTGTACCAGCGGATCACCTGCTAAATGCCCTGACAATAGGCCACAGCTAGATATCCTGACAACAGACCACATCTAGATGCCCTGACAATAGGCCACAGCTAGATGCCCTGACAACAGGCCATGTCTAGATGCCCTGACAATAGGCCACAGCTAGATTCCCTGACAGTCTAGGTCAGAAAGTGTACCATTTGACCATCTGCTAGATGCCCCGTGATAGGCCACAGCGAGATGCCCTGATAATACGCCAAAGCTGGATGCCCGGATAACACTAAACAGATGTTGTATATGCCCTGGAAGTGCACCACCTGACCACCTGCTAGATACTCTGGCGATGGGCCACAGCTACATGTAGATGCCCAGGTCACAGCTGAAATGCCTCCAGAGGAGTGTACATGTACCATGATCCATCTGATAGATGGCCGGAGGATAGAATCTATAATACATGATGTTCTGGAAACTCCAATGATTACTCTGTTCCCCTGACACTCTCTTATTTTCCAGAGATTCATTGTGTACATGTGTTACATGGTTAGTGCATGTAGCTACAATTTAAGGTGATATGCGTAAATGATATAGGTATCTGTTTACAATACATGTACATATTTTAACTTAAATTATTATTTCCTTTAATATATTCTTTTAATATCAGGTTCATCATTTTAGCTGCTGAATGAAGGTAAAACAGATAGTGCTGGTTTTCTAATAATGTATTATAAAGCTTTTATGAATTACATTTTACTTTGCTTCTTTAGAAGCAAATTTAATATGTTCAAAATGTGATATTATTTTTCCTGTAACTTTTACATGTCTTTCTAATTATCAACTACTTTTTATCATGTTTGCACTGTTGTTACATTCCTGATATTATAATAGAAATGAGTGATTTGTTGTCATGTAAGAGACATTTTTCATTCCCAATTTGAAGTTTTACAGTTTTACCATAATAACTTTATCAGTGACGTAACTAATTAAAGATCTTATACTCTATGAACTAAATTTCAATTGGATACATTGAATTTCACTTAGATTGGAAAAAGTATATATTATTGTCATATTTTCATTGGAAAAGCCCCATTTCAGAAAAATCAATAGTTTTCATTTTCATTTGCCAAACTCTTCTGAAAAACTCAATATTGACGACAGAATTAATTCTGAGGGGAAATAGTTCGACTCCATTCCTTTGGTTTGCTATTATGATCTGTATATCATTGTCTATTATTCACATCACTCACAGTGTATAGTACTTCCATGCAAAGAGGTTTGTGGCTGTCTAATTATATTTTAAGTGTTTTAACTTATACATGTAGACCTGTTGGAGTTTTGAGCACAGCTGTACATGTGCATGCACATATATGCAGATTTAACCTGATGGCCAAATTAAGGTGTTTTTTTTATATACCCTTTAAGGTTCTGAGTTCCCTGGTAATACAATTTTGTACACTTACTTGGTTCTATTTGTGAACATGGCAGGGTAACTAACGTCACAGGACCCATGAAGTAGGATTTGATATGATTTAAGTGTGTACTCGAGAGATGACTTGGGGGGCCCTATGTGCTACCATGAGAGAATTTATATAGCAGTGTGTAATTGACAGTGGGTACTATCAACTCTCCCAGATGTCACCGCTGGTGCGTCATTAGCGTAGCAACTATATCGCCCTCAGTTCCTATTACCCTGGACACTTATCAGCCGAGCAGTACAGCACGAGGTCACCCATCCAAGTCTTGACCGAGCTGAAAGTCGATTAACTTTGGTGATATTACGAAAACCGGTATGTCGTGATATGCCGTATCAGGGAACCTTCAAAAGTCACAGTGAAAAATACAGCCAAGGGTTCCCAATGGGCATGACAGTGCACTCGCTGAGCCATCAATAAATAATAAAAAAAATAATTATAAATCAAATTTTCATCAGAATTCGGTCAGCTCAGAACTTGCTCGTAACAATGCCCTAATGCACGTTCATGCCAAAAATCAAGGTTCTAATGTCAATGGGTCTCCTTATTTTGCCGACGGACGGACTGACTGACTGACTGACTGACTTACTCATTACCGGACAATTTGCAAATGGTAGTCTACTTCGTAGGAACATAGGCCAGTGTAAATGTACCAAATTAATTCGTGTTCAAAAGTTTGCATCGGTGATCGCTACATGAAAGAGCTAATCAGTCCCCACAAGTGAGAAACCCAATACAGCAACTTATGAAGAAACTTATTTTTCATAACATTAATTATGTATTCTAATATTAGGCATGTAGTTTTTCCCCTAATTTCAGAAGCTTGTTGGAGAACTCAGAACATTAAAAATGGTACGTGTACATTTATGTTTAAAAATAAACCTAGTCACAAATTGTTGCGAATGTTTTAAATATTATGTGAAAATATTATGCGTAATGTCTTTATATTTAAAATTTTATTGTCCAACTCTGACAGCTCTTGCCATGATGTGAACATCAATGCAAAATGTCATTTAATATTCTAAATATTTGATAAGCTATATGTTGTCATCCCTAAATTTGGTATCAAAGATCTGCCTACTATGAAATCAATATATTCGATTTCCTTTTATGGGATTCTATTTCATCACCTTTTTAATATGTTGCTGTAATACAGCTGGTGAACTTAATTAGTAGTAGTATGTTAACTTTACTATGACTATATTAGAATTGAGAATTTTGATACAGAGTATAGGAACATTAACAGAATAAGGCCTACCAAAAAAAGATTGGTTATCATCCTTTTATTTAAAAAACAAAACAAAAAAACAACAAAAAAACGAATGATAAGGGTGGGCACATTTAATTTAATTTTTTATTTGTAAACTCAGATTGAATGAATGGTAATACATTCGGAACTTCTGATAATACATACACTCGCGCTCTCAGAACTTTTCACTGAGACTTCCGAGCAAACCCGAGAAATAAATATACCTCGGAATATTGATATTCATTGCTGGAATCTGATATTTCGGCAAATAAAAATAAATTGGGGCAAAATTTTCTGTGAGCGAGAATTAACATAAATATCTGGATGATAAACAGTCATAGTTTTGTGGGCGTAAATCCTAGTTTTATATTGCAGGTACAATGTATACTTGTACATATAATTATCCAATTAAAATTGTCTGTGAGAGATGAATTGAGAAAGTATTGATTATTTATTAATAATTCACAATATATTGTATTTCGTCATGTCTGTCTTTTTATTTCATTCGCAACTTTAAATTAAAAAACATTGCCAAAGCAGTAGGCCTACATGTATTGACAATTCCATATGCTCTTGCTGGTCATTTAGCTTTCATTCCAATGAAGCTATAAATATCAAACTAGAACCTTGAATCTCATAGACCTACATATTCTCTGACCTTCTGTACTTTGGTCACAGACAAACGATTCCAAATTTAACCATAGCCTTAATATAAGTGCTTTGACAGAGTATTGTACTGTTACTATTTTGATAGTTCATTCCTGTGGTGACTTCCACTCTGTGTAGTTATGTATGTGTACAGATGGAGCTTGCAGAATAATACTTGCCATATCAATTGTATTGATTGATCCTGCATAACCTGGGTCTTGACCTTAGTAGTTATTAATAAACATAAAAGATTGATATACTATATTCTATGTTCCACTCCAGATACAACATGGGTACTTCCATAATAGATCAAGTTTGGCATAATATTCACCCAAGGTATTTCTGTTTTTAGATGAACTGCAGTATATAGATCAAAAGTTCAACATCTTTGCTCAGTTAATATAACTGTCCACAATTGTGTGCCGTTGAAGACAATTTTCGAGCTAAACATGCTTATTTTATTTTAAAATATTTGAAATTAATTAAGGCTTTATGGTTTTTTTAAAACCTCCCCCCCTCCCCCCAAAGCTTGAGTATGCTAACTTGAATGTTGTGAAAGTATAATTTTGATTTTTAAATTGGATAAATGCCCAATTTAGGTTATATTAATCTGGATTTACTTTTCTATATCTCAATTAATAGACTGACTGTTGCACTCGGACTCACTGTAAGGCTTCATATGAAACTTTCTGGGTAGTTTCTGTTTCTCCATATGCTCCGACTTAGACGGATTTATGTATCTCTAACCAGTAATAACTATTTATCTTAAAGGGGAAGTTGGAACTTAAACGGTCTATGGTTGCTTACAGGAAAATAAATCAATCACAATTCTAAGTAATATGCTTTTACATGTACCGCAAGTAAATACTCAAATTGGTTGCTGTTTTGAAGTATAAATATGATATTCAGGGTATTTATGCAAATGAGATTTTGTGATGTCACCAAGTGAACTCATGATAATGAGCTAATTTATGCTGGTATATTCACAGATCTAGAAGTCTAATCTCTTTCAAATTTGTAATATTTATTATTTATAGCATTATGCAAACTATAGGACTGTTTTTGGAAAAAAAATCAATTATTTTTAGAAATACAGTTACCATAGCAACCAGTTACTAGAGGCTTTATTTTGAAATCTGCAGGTTATGAAATTTAATTACTGAATATTCGGTAACAATGGTCTATGCTATTCACATTCATAAAAAAAAAAAACTTCAGCAATTTGAGTTCCTGAGATAAAGCAATTCATCACCAGTTGCTATGGTAACAATATTTCTTGAACTATTGGCAACCAAGTGATAAAAGTGATAATGAAATGCAAAAGAATCAGAATCCTACATATCCTAGAAAAGAAAATATATCATTATTTGTCTATCTAATTATCTCTGGATCACTGCATGATATGATCAAAGTCCATCATCAAATTTGTACCAAACACAGAGTTCTTTGAAGTACAATATCTCAGCAGCCAGTACTATTTTCATGAAATAAATATGGCAACAACATATATCTCTCTCCCAGAAAATTTAATTTTCCATTTGGGTTCCCCTTTTAATTTTCCCAAAATACTTAAGATAACTACAATGGCTCTTTCTTCAAATTTTGTTTCCAAAATTGGGGGTTATTGAATTTTGAGACTACGATTGAATTATCAGAGATTACTGTGATTGTCCGAAAAACAAGATGAATATTAAATAACGGAGTCTGTTTATTATCAAGAAAACTACAATGGCTCTTTCTTAGGGTCATTTATGGAATATTTAATTCGATTGTTAAAAACATTCTTCCATGTTGTAACATATAGGTAGAAACAAAATTTCATGACTCAGAAATTTACCTGCCCAGCTTTACAGAGTGTGTCGCATGTCAGTGCCCAGTCTATTGTTTCAGATTGATAACATATGATACAGATTAAAATCATTTTGGTACCTGTATATAGGCCAACATTCTCTGATGGTCACATTTCTGAGGTCAATGCAGAGCCTCTCCCAACTTTGAATTAGATTCCATCACTTATTCATTGAGAGATGTTCAAGCACATTATTGTGGTACGGTAAAGTAAATGACATTTTGCATGTTGTGCACTTCAATTATGGTACCAATTCAATGATAAACCCTTTCTGGGGGTTTTGTTTTTGCACATTTCTGTCCTGTTATACTGTTTGTAATTCAGTTATATTCAGTGATGCATTATTGCTATTAATAAAGAACTTGAAAAATAAGATTTGTGTTTTTTTTTATATTAAAAACTGATATTGTGACTGCATGTTTACAAAGCAACTGTAAATATGGATTCCTTCAGCTGGAAAAGGAGATATATTTAGTGTTTTGCCAATATGAATAAAAGCAAAAAATGATATTCATAATAATACCGGTGGCCTATAATAATTCACTCCACCTCATTCTGAGAGTAATGAGGTAAATGTTAAGGAAAAATAAAATTTCACTTCAAATTCCAAATTTAAGAATGGCCACTCTTCCCCTCGAGCCCTGTGGGGTTCCTGGGGTTGACCTGGGATGTCGTTGTGCACACTCCATGTCATAGTAAGAATGACCTCAGCTTCTCAGACAGCTTGTCGTAAGAGGCGGCTAACTGAGATGCCCATGGGATTTCCTGTTGTGAAAAGGAATACGACCCAAACGTCCTGATATGACGAATATATTTCAAAGCGACGTTAAATCATATTCGCTCACTCGGGTGAATTTCATTCCAGCATGTGTCCGAGCTTGGTCCGATATCACTTTACTTTTACTTTATTTATTTCCATACATGAATACATATAGAAACATAAAAAAATATATATACATATGTCAATGGTTGTTAAAAACAATGCCATGTACAAACAAGATTATCACAATCTCCAGGCAAACATGCACATACGTACTTCATACAGCTCTAACAATACAAAATAGTTAGTTGGGATAGGCTTAGCCTGTATCCAAGATATGGGGTCGGCTAAAGTGACAAACAAATGAATGCTGCCCTGAAGTCCACTATATTGGGTCACCACTACCTCGAACATAAATTCGGGCCCAACTCCGCACATCCATCTGGACACATTGCCAAGAAGAGTGATGTGTGTAGTCGCACCCCAATCGACGAGGGTGCAATAGTTTAATTATTCATGCTCAAGTCTGTGTGGCAGGGGTGCCGGCTAGCTGCGATGTTCTCTGTTGTAACATTTCGTAGATAAACTGTGCAATTTTGGGGGACAGATGGTTAGGTGGGTTGATCAAAAAATAGAATTTTTCTATATCTGTTAGATGTCTAAAGAAATGACAAGTGTTGTCGATTAACTTGTATAATATATCTCGCAGTTTTTTACCGCTAGGACACTGACAAAGGAAGTGGTATTCATCTTCCACAGTTTTATTTAATATACCATCACAACGTTTACACCATCTTTTGTCCCGATCTATTTTTCTGTACCTCCCCGTTTCTATTTCAAGTCTGTGGGCGCATATTCTGAGTTTTGTTAAAGATTGTCTAAAATTCTGGTTTTTTATATATTGTAGATAGCCAGCAATCGAATAGGATTGTTTAATATATTTATAATGAAGAAGCTTCTCTGATTCTTCTAGTTTGTTAATGTAGTATTCGATATATTTACCTTTTAGTTTATCTTTTACTTTTTTTGATATGTGTTTGGATTTGGAATGGTGAGTTAGGTGTTCGTCATTGTTGATATTGTGTTTTTCTTTTATTAAAGAGACATAGCTATGCCATCCAATTCCATCAGTTTTTAGTGATTTACTGCACGTGATTGCATCTTGAAGAATAGTTCGATCCAAACTATTTTCAAGATGTATCGTATAGTTAAGTATGTTTGTGTGGATATCTGTTATAAGTTGGAATCGCCCAAGTTCTCGTTTACATGCAATGTTCACAGTATTTTTACTTACCTGAAGATTTAATTTACAAAATTTAGTATGAACTTTTTCAAAAGGTTCGGAGTCTGATTGTATAGAACTTGTTCAGATCATTCTTTTGCAGTTTATTTATTAGTTCTGTACCCCAGATTTCAGAGTTATACAAAAGAATTGGTTTAATTAGTGCGTCAAATAGTTTGTTGTATAAATCGGGTGGCGGGTTGAGACCGGAGAATGTCCTATGCAGTTTATATAGGGCTTTTAATGCCTTTTTCTCCAGATCGGTTTTGGCCTGTGAAAAGTTTCCATTTGCATTGAGGGTACACCCTAAGTATGTATAGTTTTCTGTAAGAGGTATTTCTGTGGAGTCGAAATAAAATAATGTATTTATTTTTGTTTTCCTTTTTTGGATTACCATACAGTTTGATTTACTGGGGTTGACCGTCAAATGCCATTTATTACAATAATCATGTAAAATATTTAGGCAGTTTTGAAGACCCTCAGGAGTTTCTGAGATTATCATCAGATCATCTGCCCATAAAAGATGTGACAGTTGTACATTTTTCAATGTTATCGGTGTGCATACATCTGGGGGGAATGCCATATCATCTACAAAGAGGTTGAACATAGTTGGACTGAGGTTATCCCCTTGTTTTACACCATTATCTGATGTAAAGGAGTCTGAGAGGTCATTATTTATCTGCAAGGCTATGTTACTTTGATTGTACATGGATTTAGTAATGTTATAAAATTTTCCACCAATACCAAGTCTGAGTATTTTAAGGAGGAGACCATCTCTCCAAACGGAGTCGAAAGCCTTCTGAAAGTCAATAAAACCTATGTAAAGTTTCTTTTTCAATTTGTAAAGATATTTGTTTATTATGGTTTTAAGAATGAAATGGTTGTCTGCCGTACGTCTACTTTTCCTAAATCCAGATTGGTTATCCGAGAGGAGATTATTGTCATCAATATACTTGTTAAGCCTGTTGTTAAGTATACTAGAAAACAGTTTGCCTAGGCAATCACATTTCTTAATGTGTACTTAATAATATTGGCTTGCTTGGTCAAAATGGGTGCAACTTTCCATGAAAATAATTAGAGATATGGCATGTTTATAGAGGATAATGTTGACATACAGTATCCAGTAAAACTACTGAATTAGTTTTGTTAATTTTTACTGTGGTGTATATTTGATTGCACACAGTATGTCATTTTATGTAGCAAACGATTAGCTTAAATTCGTCTTTTAATTTCCCTCCTGATACCTTGACCAGTTATGTGGAAAAATAAGGAATAGTTCTTAGCTCTTTTCACGAGATTTATGCCCCTTGATGTGATTTTGATGAAAGTTATTGGCCCTGATGTGATAACGACTGAGTTGTTTCCCTTGCATCATATCAACACTGGCTAAACAGAGTTTCTTCCCTTGATGTGATAGATGCCCCAGAGCATGAGAAGTGGTTTTTGCTCATTTAAGCATGTTTTTACAAATGGGCTGCAAGGGCGTCGGAACCGTAACGGCAGGTACGGCCATGGCCGTACCACTTTTGCGAGAAAAAAAAAAAAAAAAACCCCAAGAAAGAATGAAGGAAACACAAAATAAACAAAAACAAATTTTTGATAGCTTCCAAGTTGAAGAAGACTTTGATCGGTCCAGAATGGCAGTGAATTTGTTCGAGGCTCTGAGCACCGACTAGCCCTCTTGGGACAATTTTGATCGTGGAAAGTAACATCCACAACTCAATTTCAGGGATTATACCTGAAAATCCAGGGATACTTACCTGAATTTCAGAAAAATATCCCTGAATGAGGGAATTTTCCCTGAAATTCAGGCAAATTTACCACCCTGATTAGTAAGTTCCCGACCCTATTCAGGTACGTAAAATCCCCTAAAGTTCAGATAATTTAGCTTTAATTCATGGACAATATACCTGAAGTTTGGCAAAAATTGAAAAAGATGAGAAAAACGTGTACAGAGTTTTCAAACTTACAGGCAAAAACCTCTGGTGGCTAAGTTGACTATTTATAGGTCGTTTGACAACCTGTGAGAAAAGAAAACAAGAGCCCAATGGGCTTCAATATACGCCCGTATATCTGGAATTACATTGGTCCAAATTTCAAGGTTGTTTAATAGCCTTGATTCCAATTGGTAGCTAGCAATCCAGAGAAAGGTCTACAATTTTGTGCTTCTGAGAATGTAACATATCACATCTAAAATTGAATGATAAACTAAAATGAGCTTAACTCTTGGAAACTAGTTGACCTTGGAGCAAGAACCGAGAGCTCACATATCCCACACTGAAATCGACAATAGTCAAACACAAGAAAATAGCAGTTTTCTTGCAAATGTATTTCTTTCAGACGAGAGAATTTTTCATGAAGGAAGAAGAAAGTGATGAAGTAAACCTTTGTTCTTGAGTTGATAAACAGGTATAAAGTTCATAAAGGACCCCTCTCTCCGTTAAATTAGTAAATGTATGGGGTTTTTTCACAACAGTTTAACTAAATGTAGCTGTTTCAAACATGGGAGACAACTCCACAGGACAAATGCCATATACATGTAGGGGAGAAAACTCTGAATATTCCAACCTAACATATAGTCAGCTAAACTTGATTCAGTTTTGGGGGACTGTGACCTTGACCTTTGACAAATTGATGTATGGCTCCTCTTCGCCATGCGAGTAAGGTATTTGATACCATTCCATACCTTGAAACTAGAGATATCACATGGACAACAAATGTTAATGGATGAATGGATCGACAGAACGCAACATCGCATTACATGACCTCGTCTTCGACAGGCATATGAAAATGTGACTTAATTATTTCCTGATTTTGGGGTCACAGTGACCTTGAGCTTTGACCTTGATCTAAATTTTGATACATGACACATCGTCTTCCGTCAATGTATCAATGCCGAATGGACACAAAAAATCTTGATTTTTATGAATTTTATGATTTTGGGGGTCACAGTGACCTTGACGTTCGGCCTTGACCTACATTTTGGTACATGACACATCATGTCCCCCTAATGCATCTAATGACACAAAAAAAAAGTAATTTTCAAAGATTTCTTGATTCTGGAGTCACAGTGACCTTGACTGTTGACCTTGACCTAAATTTTGGTACATGACAAACCATCTCCCTGTAATTTCTCAATGGACTCAAAAAATCATGATATTTAACAATTTCACAATTTTGGAGTCACAGTGACCTTGACTTCAATCTTGACCTACATTTTGGTAGGTGACACATCGTGTCTCACTAATGTATCT
>JAVTVY010034715.1:0-136167 GCA_036873755.1 Hanleya hanleyi | reverse complement strand
ATGGTGACAGTCAGTTTAGTTGGTGGAGGAAGCCGGAGTACCCGGAGAGAACCACCGCCCTTCGGCAAGTAACTGACAAACTTTCACACATGGACCAGCTGGGCTCGAACCCGTGCCGGTTAAGCGGTGTGAGGCTAGCGGTCACCAGCGAAGCGCCTTAGACCACTCGGCCACCGAGGGCCCCAGAAAGCTTGGAAGTTTGTTTGAAGTTCTAATATGGAACAAGGATATTTTATGGATCCATAAGGATCTTATCCAGGTTAACGTGTTATTTGAAACGACACTCATATAGGAAGAGGAACAGTAAATAGGAACAGTGACATTATCCGTATCGAGGACCTACAGGCAATATTGTCGGAGAAAAATGGTTGTGGGGTGTAGAATGCAATATTCACAAAACAATTTCCATCGTATTAAATCTGAAAATCGGTGGGAAGTGGAATTGGGTTTCCCCATTACTTCTAATTATTCAGTCGGCAAAACTTAACTTCGGGCATCTGCGCAGAGAGATTACGCTAAAATTCTACAAATTTTCCTAGGAATCTTTTCAGTTCTTGCTTCTAAGTCTAAAAATGCTGTTCGAAAAATTAGAAGAAATAAGGTAAGTGCGAATAAGACTTCTTGGACGAAAATATATACACTACTTAAATCAGTTACCTACAAACTACGGTTGTTAATCCTCTCACATTTACTGACCTGCAGAGCTATGGTCTTCAAGATGAACATAGTAGATAATGATATGCGCAGATGTTTTAAGCAGCAAGTTGAAACGTTGATTCACTTATTGGTTGAGTGTCATCAGTCTATTGTATTTATAAAACAGGTGAAGGATTGGGTTCTCCATACGACAACCAAAATTATATACTTTACACCTCGTTCAATTATCTTGGGGTTTACGGGTAGTAACATGCAGGTTGTTAACTTGATTTAATTGTTGATTAACTACTGCATATTTAGGGCTAGCATAAATCTGACGTTGCCACTTCTAGATTGCCTTTGTTATGATATTATTAAGCGGAGAAAGTCAATGCAAATCTATAGAATGGTACATAAATGTTGAACAACAGGCTTTCCTTGATACCTGTATGAATATTTTATTGATAAAATGTTTAAGTATACATTTACATATATAAGAGTTATGATAAAATGGCTTCAACAACGCATATATAGAAGTAATATACTTCATAAAAAGCTCCTAACAGAGGTGATTTGAGGTACCAATTTATATTATGTATAGATGTAGCATATATTTACAGTGTATCCATCTACTGCAGATGAAAATGGGATCTTAAATGGTCCAATATGGAATAAGGATCGTTTGAACCAGCAGTCGTTCATGGAACAATAATCATTCCTGGATCAAAGATCCGGTATATATGTAGCGAGGATCTTCAAGGGGCAATCAACCCCAGCGAAGTTCTTTCTCTGTCTCGTTATAAAATATGCCGTATTTAATATCTACTTTGAACCAGTCCTATAGGACGATGATTCAGGGGGGACTGCTGAAATCCTTGACGGGTAAAATTGTTTCCAGGTATTTCCTTCTGCGCTGATAAGCCTGTTTGCTGTTTGAGAACCGATGTGACTTGCGGAGTGAGATGGACGGGTCATGATCTTGGAGGAACCTATCAATGTGAGACATTATCAGCCTAAGGGACTCCGGCCCATACTCTTCTCCGGTCGGTTTCTTAACATTTGAGAAGAATTCGGCCAGCAAAGGATCGAGGTCATATGGAGGAATCTGCTCAATGGGCTTGAACTCGTCCCTGTGGTGTATAACAAGCCATCGTTCAAAGGCACCAACGGCATGTACTATATTGCCGATCTGCTTTCTCGGTTTTTCTTCAATAAACCGTATTCTTGTCCGAATACTTTTTCCATACCCAGGGCTGAACATCGACCGTGTGTCCGGTATAGAAGTTGAAGACCACTCCGGTATGCTGCTTTCAAACTTTTCCTCAACTTTCACGCTGAACGGAAGATCCCCACTGACCCTCGTTTTTCCATCGTGGTAATCGTGTTGAAACTCCGAACGCTGATGGAGTTCCGGTTGTCGAACGTATCCTGATGTTCGACCATTTCCCTGGAGACGTGGCCCTAAAAGTGGCAACAAAAACCGGAAGTGAAAATGATGTTACCAAAAAGGTTTATACTCATGTAATCATTATCAGGCACAAACATAATCTAGGTCATCCCAGATGCTATAGCAGGAAAAATCTAGAGAAGGAAAATCTATGAAAAAATCGTGCAAACTCTACCGATATTCTACGAGATCCCATAATAAGCCAATCGGGACAAATTCTGCCATTTCAATTGGACATTATTTGAAGTTCAGTGTACCGATATGGATAACTTTGTACGGGTCGGTCACGTGATATTTTCAACCGCCTGACAAAACCCAACCCAAAGTAAACCCTTTGAAGTTTACCACGCACTATATCTAAATATAATGGCTTATCTGAATATACTGATGAATGCGACGTTAAACCTTATTTCTCTCTCTCTCTCTCTCTGAATATACTGTTTCCTTATACTGTTTACTATAATAGATCACGTCCTCCTGCGCGTTTTTTAGGGTTTTTTTTCCACCCAGCTAGCCACCTGATTGACTGACATATATAGCTTAAAATTCGTGTAAGATATAATATTCCATGAGATTATATCTAATTTTACTGAGATTGGTATAAATACAACTAGGCTTATGTATAAAATCGTTCGGATGTTCGCAGCTTCTAAAGTACCTTCCCTGATGTATAGTTTCGATACTATCCAGACTTGTAGTCCACAGAGGCCTTGTCCTTTGACCTACTGACCTCAATTTTGGTACGCGATCTTAGTCAAATTTGAGAGAAATATATCAATTTGTTGGAAAGTTAGGGAACTAGATAAGAAATGTCCAGAGACGAAGGGGAATCTGCATTCCATAGGACTTCGCCAGTTTCAGATGACGTAGTCCAAAAATAAATGTGTATGTCATGACTGAGTGTAATACTCATTTTCTTTATAGCAAGTTATCACAGGACAATCGAGGCTCAATAATAGTTGAACTGCTGAACTGTTTAACCAGTTAGCCAACCAAATGCATGTTGCATCAGTGTCCAGAATAATAGGAACTGTGGACACTCTCGTGTTCTGGCACATGTAGGGACCGTCGTGATATGACTGAAACAATGTTGAAAACGACGTTAAATCCTACTCACTCACTCACTCACTCCTGCATCATGCGTATATGCTCAGCGGCGAATCTGGTTGCAGAAATGATCATTAACTGCACATGACCGTATCACTGCACATAATAATTCAGATGTTGAAATGTTTGCTTGCCACCTTTAGTATTTTGATCTCTCGTCTCTAGGGGCCTGTCTTACAAAACGTGCGAAGCATGCGCATGACGTGACCTCCATAATGACATATGTTTATG
Source organism: Hanleya hanleyi (assembly GCA_036873755.1). Classification (NCBI taxonomy): domain Eukaryota; kingdom Metazoa; phylum Mollusca; class Polyplacophora; order Lepidopleurida; family Hanleyidae; genus Hanleya; species Hanleya hanleyi. Next base: position 132,746 of record JAVTVY010034715.1, on the reverse strand, counting down.
GTAAATGTCAACATGGTAGTTACAATGAACGTAATCATTAATACGCACGCTTTGTAAGACCAGCAACGATCAGACACAACAGAAGGCAAAACGGCAATTCTTAATAAGTGGTGAGACTCTGAGATACATATGTAGGCCGTATAGAGTCCAATATACACGGAAAGGTAGTCCGCTAGGAGTTTTAGTCCGCTTGCTCTCTGTCAACCAAGCTGAGGTATGTTTTCCTAACACAAGGAAATAGTAATCTCTCCTAAGGAAAAGACCTAAGAGTCGGTTTGGACTTGGATTTCTTTCACACCGAGGAACAAGACAGTCACGACTAGAGCGTCCTGATGTGGGGCAACAGAAACCAAAACGAATGAATCAGAAATCATACTTTATTGAGTCTATGTTACGAACTACTTCTAAAAACACAAACGTATCGACCATCTATCACATGCCTATATATGCAAAACTGTATGTGTATGTTGAACTTGCCAATGGATGGGAGCTGGACAAGAGAGTCACCAATGCTGATAATTGTGAGATGGATCGGATATATAATGTGATTAACTAAGGCGCTACATGTTTCAGGAGTAATTGATCCAACTGCCGTGATCGGTAGCTACTTCTCACTTGGCGATGCAACCTTTGCACTCCCAGTTACAATGCCGTCATAATCATCAGATCGGTGATAGATCCAAAACGCAATCGGTAAACCTGGCCATGGTAGTACATGGGGACCCACATTGATTACATGGAGACCCACAATGACACCTTACAATGACCAGATGATAACAGTCATTCGGTAGATCATTATACTGATATTTAACATCGACAAACAGAAGCATTATAAATGGAATAGCGAAAAGGTTCTTAGGACAAAATTACACTTCAACAACAGGTAACCTCCGAGGAATTTCTATTCGCAAATTGAAGAAATTACTACTGGAAATTCCCGCAGCATACAGGTGCCTTGGCATGTTATATTGCTTGTGCTACGCGGTAGAGTAGCAGAGCAAACGTACTCAGAAGGTACCACACACGTATACTCTATCAACATACTGTCGCATATCGCTACCTTTATTTCTGCTAAAATATATCAAAATATGACAGAAACCCAAATCCAATCATATGAATTTGCAATAACTATCAAAGAAGTAAGTTATTTTCGCAAATATAAATATTATTACAACTAAAATGCAAATGTTACGGGTCCCTAGAAGTTTCCGGATCATATGACTTTTCACTATTTGCAACAGGCGAATTCCGTTCGTCTTACCATGGAGATATTCATTTTTCAATCACATTTGTGTTTTCTCAAATAGTACGTGCTCTTGAAAATTTTATTGCAGACCAGGCAGGGGTACCGTAAACCCAAATGGACCGCTTTGACGTGGCGCTGCAAGTCATATGAATCTCGGAAGTGCCTATCACACTCCGTGCAGGAGACAGACACCTTTTGATGTTTAGACAGCACGTGTCTTTTACGTCCATGTGGACTCTGAAATATTACCGGGCACTCTGGACATCGGTAAGCCGTAAAGTACACAGAATTTTGCTCCCCAGACTTGTCTTCCGTTGATGACGAGTGTATTATGTAGTCGGGTGTTAACGTTAGGCTATCATTTCGCTTTGGCATGTTGAACTGTTTCCTAGAAGACGGTGTCGATGGACAACTGGTAACGGTACTAGCGAAAGTCTCTGAAATGAAAAAAAAATCAGCAAAATTAATTTTTACGGTACCGGTACCAGTATGATAAAGAGGTTTTCAAGAACTTGAATAGTCTGCATCGATATGCCCGCCTATGTGTGTGGGGTGGGTGGGTGGGCGAGTGATCGAGTGAGTGAATAGATTTCAGCGTCGCTTTCAACAATATTTCAGCTATATCACGACGAACCAACTAAGCACCACCCAGCCCAGTTGTGTTCCTGCTACTTCAACGAAGACATCTTTGAAGCAGCATGGAAGCAGACCCCCTTCATACACCCTATAAAACACTGAGGGCTGGGTGTACGTAGTGTGCTAACAACGCACACCCACCACCAGTTTTACCCGGGTCTATCTAGTATGCCCTTTCTCAACAGTAAGTAATATAATCTCAAAACCTGTTATGATCGATATAAGGACAGTCGGATTACTTCATATCTCCATAACCTCGTCTTGAAATCTTGTCTGATACTGGCGTCAGATGAGCTAATTTCTTGCAAGAGAGAAGCAGTCAACAGTTTTCAATTTCAGCAAGAAATCTTGATGTCAGTATCGACCGTTACTGGGTAATCACTGCGTTGATGATTTGACGGCAAATTCCAGGAATTGGCATTGCCAGGCATTGGAGTGGGGAGAGGTAAACAAATAATTGCTTGCTTAAAGCAATATACCACCAGGAATCTATCGTGAGATTACAACAGTTAATTTTCTACTTAGAAAGTTACAAAACAGATTTCGTACGATCCATTCTGTTCTAGAGAACAAAAAAAATTTTCTATAAGATGCGAGACTGTAATCATTAGATAACGAAATTGGCATTCTGTGCCACGCGAGACCTAATGAGTCGCATACCAGCTGTGTTATTTCGGTCTAGATTTGATATTCCATGCAGTCAAAAGATAATACTAAACATATAGGAATGAAAAAATGCATACACTGTCGCAGTTGTGTTGGATGACTAGGACATATTTCTGTAGGTTTATATTGGGTCCTCGGTGGCCGAGTGGTAAAAGGCACTTCGCTGGTGACCGCTAGCCTCACCCCGCGGATCAGGCATGGGTTCGAGCCCAGCTGTGTGGAAGTTTGTCAGTTACTTGTCAACGGGCGGTGGTTCTCTCAGGGTACTCCGGCTTCCTTCACCAACCAAACTGACTCGCCATGAGTGAAACAACCTTGAGTGTGACATTAAGCCAAATCACGCCCTAACCCCTGTAGTTCTATAATAACATGCCAAAGGTTTCTAAACTGTTGAGGACTAAATGATGCGAAAGCACCAATGGGCGACATTGGTGCATGTAGGTGGCGTTTTTTTCAGTTGAGTTTACTGGTATCGAACATATAGATGACAAACACACAAACACTACAGAGAGTTCATAAAATACATATAGAATTCCTATTTTACTATCTACTTTCATTTCTCGCACATGAAGACATATACAGACTTAAACCCATCGTCTTCTAGGTAGTTTATTCTAGATATCATAGTGAAGCACATCGGAAATACTAAGAGACAGAGAAAACTGGGATTAACAAAGATTTTGGATCAAGATTATGAATAACTTCCCTATGGACGATCCGTGTAAATACATGACTACCTGTACCAGAATACCACTGTACCTTGTATCAGCTGTTAATGACAAATAGTTCGAGCTTATCAACATAATAAAATATAGATAAGCCGGTTAGTCCGGCTAGAAACTACAACTGAAATGTATGCATTGATTCTATGACTCAGCATAATTTCACAACAATAAAGCATCCGATTAAAACTTTTTAGGTTTATTGGAACGTCTGTTTCCGTGGACTGAAATGAATGTCAAATAACCGACCTACATTGTTTCTTTTCCGGTCAATTCGGCAACGTAATACTCCCGGTACTGTGCAATGACAAATTGACACCGAGTCGGAAAACACGTGCGATTTTTCCAGTAGTGAATCTCCGCGAAATAAGGCGGGTTTAGGCGGTATATTCAGTATTTATTTAAGTGACAGAATCTTGCTAAATCGTCAAACAAAATATCTAGTGATTTGCGATAAATGTTAACTGACCAGCATTGTAATATAATGGTGCTATAGAGATGTCAATTCCGAATCAACGAAATAAGCGCCGTTCATAACTTGAAATCGGTGAATAAGGGACCGTCTCACAACTAATACAACAGGTGTAAACCGACTTTAAGGAAGAGTGGTCAATCCATGGCATTGTCAAAAAAAAATGAATCAATGACAATATCCTTGTAACCGGAACTATGTACGCGAATCATTCCAAACCTTTGTGAACAATTCATTTTCTCGATATTACATCATCATATTCAATAATTTCAGACATATCTCTTACTCCAATATAAAAAGTTTTATATAAATAAAATTGTTTATCACTGAGCGAGGTTTCTGCGAGTTCAATAACTGGATGTCCCTTTATTAACACCATCTGGTCTGGAAGATTTGGGGCGTATCGCAGGTGAGGGGGGGGGGAGGGAGTCAACCCATATATTTTCGCTATCCATGAGGCTAGAGCGCTGCAACATAACACACAGTATCTTTTGTTTAAGCTCTACCCGAAAGAGTAACAAAGTTTAAGATGAACGCTATGATGACGTCGAGTAACGTCATCTCGGCAGCCATTTGTCGACTATTTTTTGGGCTGATTTTTCGAAATTTTAATTTTCCGATTTTTCTTTCATAAATTACCAAATACAGTAGAGAATAACTACTTTTGCCCAAATAAAATACTTTCTAATCCTTTTAGGCCAGAAAAAAATCAAAGAAATGGACAGAACTGGCTGAAAAAAACGTATTTCTGAGATACCACACGGCCGCCTTTTGAATCTACCCATGATCCTCTGCTCGGCCCAGGCCTAAAATGACCCCAATATGATAAGCTTTAAAGTCACGAAGTTCCCGCTTCCTCTGTTTTGTCGTTTTGAAGCAGTACAGGAAAGTTCACTAGCTAGCCCACCCTCCATGATTGTCAGACATCGTATCCTAAAATGTTCTAAAAAATAATTAAATTGAGATTACAATGCAATTTTGTAGGCTCGCTCCAAGATAAATATACTTCGGAACATTTTCGACGCTAGATATGCGTGTCATTTGTGCCTGGACTGCAACAGTTAAAAATTCGCTCACAGGGCGGGGAGAATTAAGGCAACATTGAAATCTTCTCCATGGCTTCACCGGCCTATGGATGATTAGCAGATGACCCCTCAAGCCAATAAAAATTCCATTCTCAGTGCCTGTAACGGCCGCTAGATGGAGTGATCCGCAACTCACCAAAGTGATTCGCAACTGCCCGCGCTGGTGCACTGAAGCGGCTACAGACTCCTAAATAATTTACACGTTCGGCAGTATTACCACAATTGTACCTCGCTGATTCCCTAATTGGATTTAGAGTTTCACCTTTCGGCAGGAAGTAGTTTATTTCAAGCGCTACAAGGTGACCAACTTCTTGTCAAACATTATCCGTCAAAATTTTAAGCTGTGCGCGCCTCTACACAAGAGGTCCATATTTCGCTGTTTTCTCTGCCTGCTGAAAGCAGTGCTCAGGCCCCGCAAATAGTCCCCCGGCAAGGCATGTTATCGAGCAGTGAATCGAAATAAAATTTGCAGCTGAATAGAACAAATACCATACTTACCAGTGGTACCAAAGGCTTTCCATTCATCGTTGCAACGAAGGCGGAAAAAAATCGAGAAAATTCTGGTCTTTGGCAGAGATTACGTGTAGGGTTAACGGATCGGGACCTTTTTTTATTTAGGAGCCTGTAGCCAAGCGGGGGTTATTTTCTCATCGATTGACAAGTCCGATTCAAGATTTTTTTACATACAATTATAGACGACAGATTTCCCTAGAATATAAGACCAGCAGTCGCTCTCACCTCATAAAAGAACGAGCGCTAGCAGTCTGGATGTGAAATGTGATTCGGAACTCCCCCAAACACTGTACTAATACATGTATACAGCAATTCCAGATATCGTGGCATCTTCTATGAGGATTATATCACCAAACATGTAGTGATTCGGATCCGGCGACTCATCAACGACAGTTGCTCTCAGTAGCTGTGCATGATGATTTCTGGTGTAGAACGAAATCTTGGCTAAAATATCGGAGCTGCATGCCAATACAATCTTACAGACGTTAAGCAAATGCTTATACTCGTATACTAGCAGCTATCGGAACCGCTGTCATTGTCCCGCAAATATGGCACTGTAACCATGGTAGCATTAGGGGGTTGTACTAAATGCGATGGTGGTGGGGAAACTGCCGGAGTACTGACAGGCAGTAACATGATCCCACAGATCGATATTCTGACTAAACTACTCCCCAGAACATGGGAAAGTCAAGAGTGATTCCCGTGATGTTATGTATCTCAGCGAAGTTTTTATTGTGGGTATTTTGTGGCTAACCCGGGGCTAGGGGCCGTATGAAGCCATGTACTTCAAGATCCTCATGGTGCTCATATGAACAGTCACAATCAAAGTGTGACTGAGATACATCATTCTTCAGATGACGACTTTACAACGAATATTATGGATTAAGAATACTGATCAGCGATACGGATTTGATATTTTTGGAACATCATGATGTCTTGCCGGCATCATTGAAAACTGTTGACCGCTTCTCTCTTGCAGGAAACAAGCCTATGTTTATGTATACTATGATTGTCTTTTTGAATTTGGTGCTAATACTGTTATATGGAATATGGTCTTTGGATTATGGACGCGGATATTCTCTAATGGACGACGGCTGGATTATGAATGACGGACTAGACGCTTGTAATTCATGTGGGCGCATTAACTGGAATGGCCACACTGTCCCTAGCCCCAGTTTAAATCGGAAATAGATACAAATATCGAACAGCGAATGATGTAATAGTCCTGTTAACACATCTGATGGAAACTGATGAGTTGTGTCGTAGTCAGATGTAAGAAACGGTTCATGCCTGTCGGCTCCTGTCTGTAGGGTCATGACTTCTTGTCACTACGCCGGCATCGTTTTCCGCCACCCTTTCAATATCGTGTTTAGGCATGGAAGGGCTTAAGAAGCAGCAAACTTCTTTAGGAGTGCAACTGAATCAAGCAGATTATATTCCATCTCAGTCATTTACAATATCAGGATCCATCTGTACCTACGATATAGTAGTGGACCACTTTCCCATTTTTTCCAATACGAAACCATCTGTCAAAATTGGAACCTTAAGACTGTCAAAACTTGCTAAACGAAGAACTAGCCCACACATCGTTGGTTTGATGACTTCGTATCGTGATACTCAGTTTACTGTATTATGCAATTGGACATCAATTAGATTTTATAGAACCTCCTGTGTACGTATCAAGGTATATCTTGCAGTTAACAAAAAAACTGATTGGCCAATTCATCTTTTCAAACGGAAATCCGGTATTTTCATTGGCTTATCAACAAAATTCCGCCTGTTGTATCAGCTGCCATTTATTAGACATTTTTTGTAGATATACGTTTACTGGTTCGTTAGGGATAGACACAGAAGCACACAACTGAAAATCAAGGACTACTCCTTGTATTTGTGATAAACTGGATAAGCTTCAGGCCATCCGAAATGTTGGAGGGTCCAAGCTGTTCGTGATCAAGTTTCCGGACAGTTATTGGACACTTTCGTTTGTCGCAAAAGAAATCTATAGCCAGTCAATATACCCAAATTATGTGTCTTACTGTGATAAGAAGGAATACATAAATAAAAGAATATGCATAATTATCAAATTCTGTTGAGGCTTTTACTGAACTAAAACATTTATGAACTACCCCCCACTCCCAACGAGTTTCTCTTATATTAGGGAGCAGCCATTATTCCCTATCATCGGACTGCGGTGATATCCGTAACTAGTACTCAAGGATGTAGGTTCAATGCTTATTCTTTTATAGTTGTGATGATTTTGCTTCTACAGAGGCAGTTTTCATGCAAAATTAAGTCGCAATTGTGTGTTAAAGCTGAAATACGATATATAAGCTGCACAATGATTACTCCCAAAGTGTCATTTTGCGCCTCATCCGTCTGACAAAAACGAACGCTCTTCCGTTCCACTTTCGCGCGAGACGCAGTGGAGTTAAATGGTGAATCATCATAGTTGTACCATAAATTCCTGTTAAGTGCTATGAAATTAGCGTTGGTCTGCAATGAAAAATAACTGCGAAGGTGGACCAAATTTTATTCCATGTTTTCCAGAATAGTTTTTCTACTCTGTGATAAGACACGTGCGCACACTGCGCGTGTATAAAATTTCTGAGTAAATAAAAGATTGACGTTGTCATTGGCACTGTCTAATAAAATTTCCCAACATGGCCTAAATTGATGAAATCTTTGGATAAACGTCTTTTTTCATTCAGGTGTCCAATCACTGTCAGCGTCCAATAACTGTCAGTGTCCAATAACTGTCAGTCCTGCTCAATTGTTCTCCAGTAAGCTGTTTGATATATATCACTCTGTGCTTGCGGTAGCAGCGAGTTGACGATGTAGTTTCTGCCTCATTTTATACGCCATTCTGCTCTCAAGGAAAAGTCTTGAAGTAGTCAGGGAATGTGGATACATTTTGTTCTTCAAGAAGCGGTCCAGACAGGAACGGAGCGTATTAAATGACCCAGGATCATAATGTTTTCCGTTAGGTTTCTTTACCACGTTGAAGAATTCTACCAGATAGTTGTTCAACTCGCCAGGGGAAATATATTCTATGTTCCTGCGTTCGTTGTGCTGTATCATCAACCAGCGTTCGAGAACGCCTACAGCACTCACTAAGTTCCGTACGGTCTGGGGCAACATGCTGTCGGGATTCTCAATCCTGGCTCGAGTCAACTTGTTGCGCATGTTTTCCGGAAACGTCGCCATTGTCCTTGGCGGTTGAATGGGATGCAAGTCGGCGCTGAGACCCCTCGTGAAGCCAGTGATTCCACGAACAGGGCAATAACCGTCAGTCTCTGGAAGGGATAAAAAGTAAGGCCGTTCAGAACAAATTCTGTGTTTCCTGGAACCCATAAATTCTTGTGACGAAGAACACGTTTCGGTTATTAATTTTTTCGCCATGTTTTAAACAGCATCTTGGGAAATCCTATACGATAGCTCTGAATTCCAGAAAGTAAAAAGAAACCTGACCAAAAACTTTTGAAAGTAACAGGAAACAGAAATACTATGGTGAAGTTGAACAGACCAGACAGTGACAACGTCAATCTTCCAGCAGGTTATATATAGCCTTATCAAGGTCTTGCGTTTCAATGGTTACGGCAATGGTAAAGTCGCGTGCAGGGGGTATGCTTTTATCCTTATACGCAGACTCTCGAACGGCAATTGTTGCCTATAAAATATCTTATCTGACGCCTACACCTGTCCCCACCCCCGATGAATTCAGACGAAAGCCAGGAAGGCAATGTATTATTTCTGTTCGCTGGATGGGATCTTAGTCTATAATATAGGCCTACTCGATCGAACTAAATCATGTTCAATTGCTTTTATAAATCAAGTTTTACAATCTCAGAAATATTTGATTCTTCATATTATTTTCCGTCCTGTATCCAAAACAAAGAACCAACATTCAGTTCTAAGCAGAAGGAAATATCCCCGAAGACCCAGATGTCTGAGAATGTAGCGAAGGATACCAGGTCACTCAGTGACGGAGCTCATCTGAAATATGACGCCAGGTCACTGAGCCGGACCCGAAGTTACCGAACGTTGGCATGAATCATACCGCTGAACGCAGCCAGTAGTGTAGTAGAATTTGTTTAAATTTAAAGAAAACTTGACAGGGAACTGATGATCTTGATCTGTGTGATATAGAAATGTGCAGGTGAATGGTCTCAAACAAGAAGTCCAGCATCATATGTATATATGGTAACAACCACAGCGAAATCTATGATGGTTACACTCTCCCCCTCCCATGAACTAATTCGGTTGGAAGAATCATAAAGAGTGGAGCCAGCAACCAGACAAACATTAGAATTTCATATATAAATTTATATTCAATCGAATAGCTAAACAAGCTTCATTATTATTCGCAAGTCCTAGAAACACGGTTGTGAAGGGACTTGGTTTGCCACCATTGATCCGCATTTTGTATTGTTATTCTCATGACTATTTTGACTTTCCGTTTCTTAACCCTATCTGGCCTGGGATTTTTGGGACCTGTTGTGGCCTGGGGGGGCCCTAATTATTTTTCTTACCCTTGAGCTACGGGGCTGAAACTTACCACCCTTCGGTCTCTCTACCAGAAAATGTAAAAAAAATTCCAAGATTGTCGCCTTGATGACGTCACAGTGACGTCATTTTCAAAAACGGCATTTTTGGTCTATTTTTCAGTCAGATTTTCCAATTTTTTATTTATGCAATTGCTTCGCAAAAACTGCATGATAAATTAGTAAATATTAATGTGATGTGAAATAAAATAGTTTTAGCAGAAATTAGCAGAATGACCCCAATATGATAAACTATAAAGTCACGGAGTTTCAGCTCTCCATTTTCTGTCGTTCCGGAGATAGCGCAGAAAGTTTGATAAGGGGGGAGGACCCATTTCGCCCCCTCCCCCCCACCCGCCCCGGGCCAGGTAGGGTTAAATTGCTATTGGTCTGAGGGTATGTGATATTGATGATTCGTGTCCGGAAGATCACTGAGCTGACCCTCAGCCATAAGACCGTCTTTCCAAAGGCGTAGAACTTAAATTATGAACATCGTGATGATCTTTGCGTCACTGATCAGATTATAAACGCAAAGATTCGTTAACGAATCAATTGTCGCTATACCGGTTGAAGACCGGAGTAAAATTATCAAACATTTCAGAATGTTTTTCAATACGGAGAGGAACGGCTCAGAGATAGATAATCATTGTCGACTTTTCAGTTTGTGTGAACATACATGTATAAGCTCATAAAATAATTTCAGACAAATGGTATATTAGGGCACAACTAAATTGCAGCACAAACATGAGAATCTACGAAATTGTATAATCGATCTTTTCGTCAGCGCGATTATTTTTTACTTTTATTTCAGTTCGAGGTTCACAAATTTACAACAAATTTACATTTATTTACGGTTAGTTAGTATGCATTTATTACAATGCTCTACACATATTGATTTTCTTATATTACATATGCGTGAAAGGATGTTGTACGTTATGACGATGATTCGACCCCAACTGGGTCAAGTTGGAGTGCCAAATATAAAATATTATTCATGAAAACAATTGTTCGATTGGCATAAATGCCACGAGACTTAGTAAACAACAAAATGCTGCACTTTATGCCAACGCAGGGGTTTTATTCAAAGCTAATATTTCATTTGTGGCACTCCAGCCATACCTCGAATCTTCACCTTTAAAAGACCTTCTAAAACTTCTGACATCAGAGTTCGTACACCCGTTAGTGAGGATAAGAGTAACAGGCTCTCATATGAGCAGATTAAAAACAAACACACAAGATATGCTGTATTTACGAAGATGTTATCATCTGAACAAGACAATGGAATCATAAACTGTCTTCAGATTAATTATACAATTATTTTTAGGGTTGCACCTTATCGATGAAGCACAAATACTTGAGCTAAATGAATGTTTTCACGAGGCGAACGGGTGGTAGTAGATCCCGTGTATACACGACTGATGATTTGTTGTTATTCTCTAAGAGTCCACAATTCAATAGCCCAGGCTGGTATTTCAGTCTACACTGATCCGCCATGACAGTTCTGCTGGCTCAAGAGGGGGAATCCGACTGTTTCTCTACACTATGAGGCTTGTATATTTCACGAAAACAAAAATCTGATTTCATAGTTTGCAAGATAAACCCAGAACATACGCATTTTTTTCAACATCAGCGAAGTTGTAATTTCAAATTTCAGCGAAATTGTAATGTCAAATGTCTGCCTCATGTTAGATAGATACAGCGGTCCATGCTTTCCGTCCGCTGACTCAGCAGCACGGTCATGGTACGTAACCTCAGCTACAACGCCGACCTGGTTTATACCCCCCCCACACACACACACACGTGTCTCACCCATCCAGCAATACACGAAGCAACTGTGCTTCACCAAGATAATCTTATCTTACCAAGATAATAGTGACATTAACACACTTTGTTAATCCTACTGAAATTTAGCTTGTTTACTCACAAGCGACCTTTCTTGAACACACTTTAACTGCAATTGGGCAAGCTGAGCTAAAGAAGAGCGAGTGAGTGAGTGATTAGATTTAACGTCGTTTTCCACAATATTTCAGCTATATCGCGACGAACCAACTAAGCACCACCCAGCCAAGTTGCGTTCCTGCTGCTTCAAAAAAGAAATCTTTGAAGCAGCATGGAACAAGACACCCTCCATCCATCCTATAAAACACTGAGGACAGCACACAAGACACAGGCAGGACGCTTACAAGGTGCAATACAGACAAGTGATATTACAGCTATAGACATCACATTATCAAGTTCCTGTTGCTTCTCAGCAAAATGCATTGAAGCAACAGGAACCCAACCACATGCGAACTAAAAAAGAAATTCGTCAATACCCCATAAGACCGTTTGCACTATTGCAATTTTCTCTTTACATAAAGAATTTGGCCATAAACAAGTGAAACTAATATGATATTTTCCAATCGACATATATACAGTGTACAAAATATCACCATATTCTGTTAGAAAAAGGTATTTCTCTCCGACCAATCAAGGGTTCCATTTTAGACCATGTTCAAGTTTTCGTGTCATGTTGACAATGCGTCATGAAATAAACCCCAACATGTGCGTCACTGTCTATCCCTGTCCCATATAGGTTAATTACTAATCTCTGTGTCACATATTCAGACAGATTCAGTGTTCCATTTCCTTGGGGAATCGCCAGGTTTGTGAAATATCGGACATGAAGTAGTTTCATTTATGCTTTTGAAATGTGAACAATCCAAGGCAGCCAACCATGACGAATTTACTGGGTTACCATAACATTATGCCATATGAAGTGAAGCCATTCGATCAGCCATGAAATTCATTCCTTGTGACAACAAAATCTCAAAACTTTAGGATGCTAAATATATCTCCAAAATATATGCGGATATCGGCGAACTGGATGGACTGGTTCCATATTTATGACGATTTCCCCATATTTCAAAATGTTAACGTTATGGAAGCCTTCTCACAGTTGGTCAGGCGAGCGACAGTCTGTGACGTGGCTCTGATCATGACAATAACAAACATTGATACGTCGTGTCATAAGAATTTTCAGACAGATCAAGAGTTAATGACGGTATCAGTCCTTTTGCTTGTTTTTCAGAGCTGCATTTGCCGAGATTTCCCGGAGTAAGAGCTCTTTCAGTTTGAATGCTCGTTGGCTTTCCTTGAACCGTGGATCCAATTTGATGGAGTAAGGATAATGTTGCTGTTTTAGAAAACTATCCACGCATGACTTGAGTTTACTAAATGACACAGGGTCATAATGTTGTCCGTTCGGTTTCGTAATCACATTGAAGAACTCCACAAGGTAGTTGTTTAACTCGTCCGGGGGAATATTTTCTATGTTCCGGCGTTCGTTGTGCCGTGTTGATAACCATCGCTCAAGAACACTGACAGCGCTCACTAGGTTTCTAATAGTCTGTGGTGACTTGCCTTCAACATCCTCAAGCCTTGATCGAATAAACTTGTTGCGCATGCTTTCCGAGAACGGCATGGGCGCCCTTGGCGGAGGAAGCAACCTCGCCACCAGGGGTCGCTTTACGCTGGAAAATGGCCGCTCCATAGTAGGGAGGACAGGACCGGATGGCTCTGGTTTGGAGATTGGCGGAGGAAGGGGTTGGAGACTGGACGGTATCGAATGAAACACAGTTACCGGTCTATCGTCAGGACGCTCCCTAATTCCTGTGGCTCTGTTCATGGCGTATATGAGCCCAGCCTCTGGAACTGTGTGAGAGAAAGTAAGATTTCAGAGCATTATGCAAATTTTGCATTCATGCAGATGACCTGTGCTCTGTTTGCTTTGAATATTGAATCAAATGTTGAGAATAATCAGCTAATGTTAGGTAGTAATTTGGCGAAGTAAGTTTGCCAAGATCACGGAAACTGTGCCCTTTATGACCTGAAAATAAACGGCAAGCAATGGCATATAGTTTGGGTATCTCTGCCCAGTTTCTGAGACACAATGCAAGTTTGGTTGTATTAAACTATCATAACTTTTCACACTTTGAACCGGTCATACTTTTGACGGCTAACCTCTTCTTCAGAATAATACAGTATGTTGAGACTGGTTACATCTTCAAGGCATTTTTGACTCGACGATCCAGTTGTCTACACAGCAGAAAATGATAAAAAATATGAATAACGTAATTTGATTCACATGGACATTCCAGTCGGCGCAATGGGACTATCTACAATGCCAACATTGAAAGAGTTTTTGTCAAAGTGGTATCGTAAATGCAATCTTAAAGCGCCCGCTGTCACTTTCTTGTGATTTCCGATGTAAATTGGTGATACTTGTTTTCAAACTTCAGAAAAACAGATCCACTTTCGAAAATAAAATATTCTCCAACGAAGTAACCAGAATCGTCTTTCAGCCTAGTTCAACTTATCAATTGAGATTTCGTTGACTATCAAACTCAGTCTGTACAACTCAACAAAAGGTTATTTTATGGATAAGAACTTTTGTTATTGCTCCGGCGCTGACGTTGAATATACTTCAAACTTTTTCAAAGCTAATGAAAAATCTCCAACGAAACGTCATCAGTAGAGCAACAACAGAAATTGTTATCCATATTGTTATACATGTATACTCGGACTTGAAAAATAATAATGATACCACTCGAACCCAATTCATAATTAAACATACCGCCTATAGGGCCACATTCTCCAATCACAAGATTCAAGATTAACTAATTTGAAAGGATTGGGAATATTTCTCAATCAAATTAAGAACTAAATGGTCTATCCTAGATCGAATAGTCAAGAAGATATTTGCAACTTCAGATCCAATAATTAATTTTCCATATAGGGGAAAAGATTTATCCTTAATACCAATCTGAGTAAGATACAAAATTCAATGTAATGATGCGCACTGTTGACGGACGCTACGCTCACACAGTGCTCCAATAAATCTCTCCCGCTGATCAGTTTTCACCTGAATCCGAACAGTAGTATATAAAGTGCATCTTGGGTCGCATTTTTGGGGAAGATAACTCTGTTTGGACAATTCCTGGTTATCTCCCCTGATTCGCACATTTCTGCCCCTAAAATGCGACCCAAAATGCACATTATATACTACTCTGAACATTGCACAGATTGACCATCATAACATTTTTTTACCCTGCAAAAAATGCAAATTATCCAGAGAAAAGCTGTCGGATATATGTGGATGTAATTCTTGGAGATATGGCCTCATTTCCATGACTGTCTCGGTATACTCTAACCACTCATCATAATGTATGGTCATATATATTTAGGCCTATGCTTCCAAATGAATCTGAAGCAGTGTTTCAGCTTTGTTACAAGTGAATAAGAAGGAAATGTTCATAAGAATGGCTTTGGCAGCGACTTATGTAACTCGTTGAGCTCTTTACGACGATTTGTGAAGGACAGTTGGCTTCGCTCGAAGGTGGAAGATCGGGTAATCGAGCAAGGGTATTCAAGATCTCGGAGGAAACGTTCGACACAAGAGCGAAGCTTGGAGAGCGATTCCGGTTTATACTCCTCTCCAGTCGGTTTCTTAACACACTGAAAATATTCCACAAGGTAATTATCTAACTCTGGTGGGGGAATAACCTCAACATTCCGGTTCTCAGAGTGGCGAAAACGTAACCATCTTTCCAGGGAGGCCACAGCGTTGATTATGTCAAATACTGTTTGGTACGATTTTTCATGGGTGTTCACCATCCGCGCCCTAATAGCCAGGTTGGTGATGCGATCGGGATATTTCATGGGTGGTCTGGGACTCGATGTCTGTGGCAAGTTTACGGGAAGTCTCAGATCGAATGGTTGCTGCCAGTTCATGGGAGGTGTAGATCCCAGTATCTGTGGCGAAGATGAATCGAGAGGGTCAATGGTGAAAGGGGTACTGCTACCAGGGTTTCTATCAGCTGTCACCGATGACCTCTTGTATCCCTCGTGCAATCCACTCGTAGACGTGGAGCCAGTTTCTCTCGAGATCATCGTATCTGGGGATGAAAGCAATCCTGGTAAAAAATATGCTGATCATTGCTGGATACTATTGTTCTTAAATACTAACAGTTACAACGACCAATGGAATTGTTTTTTCTTAGCAACGTCGGTCAAAGCTAACCAGAATTTGATATTTAGCGACGTCGTTTGTAGTGAGATTTGTCGACAAGTCCCGAGACGAATGTGAAGCATATAGTCATGGTGTAGGGCTTGTGTATAACACTAGGAGTGGCTAAAAGTTAAGATGAATTCCATCGCCAACGAAACATTTTGGTGACATGTATGTACTGCACCAGGGTTCGCACCGAGTAAGGGGATGAGGGTAACCGAGGACAGGCACGGCCAAAAACAGTTCTTCCTAAAAAGCAATGCTGAGAACTGAACTTGTTAATGGAGTTGATATTGCAAAGTGTCTATAAGCAGTGATCGTGCAGGGGTTTCAATGGGAGGTTCCGAATTTAATCTCTGGTTGTTTCAATATAATACGACATATTCGTTTGAAAATATTTCATTACACTAAACACATTTGCCCTACATGTTTTCCCTAAATATGTCTTATTTCAACAGCTTGATTTATTGGTCGTCTCTCTCCACTTTACATCCCTTTCTCCCCAGCATTTTCTGTTTAATCCCTATGTCTCAGTCCATTCATCATTTCACATGCTAAGTAAGAAATATTCTATATGTTGACGTAAACAACATGACCAGTAAGCAAATATCCAAGAGAGGATTGAATTCTTCAGAACGCTCATCTGTAACAGTTCACAAAAGGATGGTCAAGACGATGTACCTGAAGCAATTTCCACTCTGGTGCATATGTAAAACCGTTCCAGTTGTGGAACAATATGCCAAAGTTCTGCGTTTAATGGCACAACAGCTACATTCCACGCATACCCAAAAACTGCAAAAAACCTCCCTGGGTACCTCATATTCAAACTAGAATACAGAGGATTCAAAGGCGCAGCTTTGGTATCTCAGTCGCGCTTTTGTTGCAGTTGTACATGTGGGGGCTATGAAGTAACCACACGGCTCCTAACAACACCATGAATGGCATGGTCAAACATTTGTGTTTCATGGATACCCAAACTGCACAATCGAACTATACTGTGTCCCAGATTCTGTGATCCTGCACAGTTTAACTCGACAGGATAATCCAGTATTGCATAAAGTCCCCAAAAGCTGAACTAATATATTACAATAATCGACGATACCACTTCACAAGATTCTCGGCCCTTGAAAATTCTTTACATTAGGATAAAGTACCCTGTTTGAAGAGAACTAGTTTGTTAGTGCTCTCAGCTGTTCGATGAGGGTTTTTCGGCGCATCGTGAATGCCCTCTGGCTTGACTGGAAATGGATAGACCGGATGATGGAATAGGGGTAGTTGTAATCTTTGAGGAAGCGATCTAGACAATAACGCAGCTTTGACAGTGATTCTGGTTTATACTCTTCGCCAGTCGGCTTCTTCACGCAGCTGAAGTATTCCACGAGGTAAATGTCCAGTTCTGGTGGGGGTATGTCTTCCACATTGCGATCCTCCTCGTACCGATACCATAACCATCGACCGAGTGAGGCCACAGCATTAACCATGTCATATATAGACTGGCTGGACTTTTCATGCGCATTCAATATTCGCGACTTGATCACGATGTTGCTGAGGTGGTCTGGGAAGTTAATGATGGGTCTGGGCATTATGGCCAGAGGGAAAGCGGAACTGAATCCTTCTGTCGGCGTTGATTTGCTACTATGGACTCTCTCACTGCTTCGTTGCGACCCAAACACTCCTGGCAGTTCCGTCGGAGTTGTGCCACTTTCCACGTTGCTGGTCTCGGCATCTGACAAAGAAATGGCAATAGGGTCAAAATGTCGCTCTGAAAATTCCAAATTACAGACTTGCCGTGCAAAATCAGGGCCCCTATACAGTCATGCAACATGGTCTAATTACGAGTATCTTGGAAAATAGTTCCAGAACTACATGGAGTTTAAAGGTGATGACAGAAGAGTGACCGAGATACAATCCCATTGCCGAATGCGTCGTTAAATATAATCCTCTCATACACATACCTGGACATCTTTTCGCCCAAACTCCATCTGGAGCGAAAACTTTCAGAGCTGAATTATTTCAACTATTTGTTCAATCTCAAAGGATGATGGGTCAATTCAAGATGGTGACCACGAGGTCTTTGGAAAGTTGCTTACTCTACACCTTTCGCTCATCTTCCTTAATTGCCTAGAAGTGAATGCAACCGATTTAGTTGTCTGAAATATTCATTCGTCATCATATTCCTGTTAAAAATTAAAGAAATTGAAATATTGTCCCCTCTACACCATGTAGGGGACAATATCATAACCAGTTGATTTAAAAATCGTTTTGAACCACTGAAAAGCTCAGAATAATGCAGAAGCAACGTACTTCGAATATACTCAGTGAACGCATGCTGACGTTCTCCATTTTTCGACAGTTATTTATCAGCTTCAAGAAATGAAAAGGACAAAAAACGTGAAGAATGACGTGGCACTTCCATTTACAGGCAACAAACGATTTCATAATTATGAACATGTTTCATCCACATTGTCCAACGAAATACGCGACATACTTCCATCAAACAGAACCTAAGTTTGATACCAGCACATCATATAGAAACTAAATATTCTGCATACATGCTTCCTGACAGTTTTCATTAAGAAAAAAAAGAATTGGTGGACAGCCTTGATCATCATTTCAGAAACGACAGAACGGAGAGGCTTCATATATGAGATACACGTGTAATTTATTTACTGGAGCAGAGACGCATTTGAGATCAACGGTTAATGTCAACCCGAGTACACTTAAGATATATTGGGAACTATGATCATACCATCTCAATGTATTGATATTCAACCGAATGTACATGTATAGCGTTCAAATCCATCCATATCGACTTTCATACAGGGAAATATTATAAAAATAATCGTATTCATTCATCCATCCAAGCTTAATAGATAATGTGTCTACCATAACGTCAAAGACAAGCTACGGGAGTCTCGGACCTGGTGGAGGCAGGCAGCAGACCAAAAATGCATTACGTATTCACATCGTTATAAGACCATGATCGGAAACACCGTGTGCAATATAGCTTGTTAAGTAGCATTTCCAGGTTCAACAAGGTTGCCTGCCTGTATTAACCTATAATTAAGTGTTTTTCTTGCATGACGAACAGGCGACAGATAGAGGGCCTGGGTGTAAGTGAAACCGTATACACAATAATGGCAGCAACCTATCCGTTACGCAGACATAGGATTACAACCACACCAATTTCTATACAAAGCTAAAGCCCTACGGATCGTATCTTTGCCGTACGTCAGACATCTTGGTCATGAAAACGTCTTTTGGCACTCTCCGTGTAGGGCTATTCAGGGAACGGCCTAAAGCTGATTTTCCGTGTAGGGCTATTCAGGGAACGGCCTAAAGCTGATTTTCTGAAGTGCTTTGCTAATTATTCCTGAATCAGGCGGCAATATTGGGCCTAATTTACTGCAGCCTAGCAAAGCATGTTTATCAAACAGCAGTAGGCCTAAAACGAGCCCATAATTAGTTATAAGGAAAACAGTTCACCAGAATTTATTTTTGAAAACAAATGGAACATAGTTTTTAATCGAAATTGAAAGGTCACACACATCTGTAGCAGGGTGGAATCAAATACCATTATATCGAGTAAGTTTGATAAAGAAGATTGGCCTGCTAATGTAAGTATCCGAGACGAATTTTTGGTTCTGGGTTACACAAATAATTGAATTCTGGCAGGGGTGTCCGGTCTGACATAATGGAAGACAGCCATGTTCGGAGGTTGCTATCACACCTATAAACTCGGCATTATTTGCTCTTAAACACGATTGTGACAATCAACGTCAGTAATGACATCAGCTACATGTACCCAACGACTGGCCATTGAAAACCTTCATGATAATTTACAAAATTATACCGGTCAAATGAGGTCACATGCCTTCAATTTCGGATGATTTACTTCACAAAGTGTGAATCCAGACAATGTGGTGACAATCGGTCCTTTGATGTTGCGGAGTAGTCGACTAAATTTCGAATGTACACATATACAACCACCAATTTGACCACCTAAATGTTGTCATTATTTCGGATTTGGCAGTGACTTGTGACAACGGTGTTTGCCGGCAAAGAGGCAGAGCTGTGTGTGATAGTATATCCCAAGTCTGCATAGAGAGAGTATAATATGAAAATAACAGACAATTAGTAAAGTAAATCCGACAATAGACAATTATATAGGCCTCCGTATTTGGCAGTTATACAACACTCATCAAGTCCTACACGCTGACCTAATTAGTTTCCACTTCCGCCGCTAGGGGGCGGTGCTGTGAATAGCCGACAGAGTATGATTTATCATCACTTTCAATGATCATGCATTCAATCACGACGTTGAGTTCTATTACTTTTCACACCAGGGTACCGCACTGTTGGGGTCCTATTCCTTTTACAATGAGGAGACTCACGGATGTTCCAGTTAGTCAGCTATTATGACAAGCTGTCTGAGGAGCCGAGGACCTAAATTTTCACCATGACCTGCGGTGTGCACAACACCACCCAAGATCAACCTACCCGGAGACCAAAAAGGCATATAAATACAAGAAACACTGGATTCAAGGTACACAACAAAATTATATTTTACAATAAAAACCTATCTTATCTTTACATTTCACAACAATAGAGCAAATTGCCCATGCTGTGATCTACATCCATTTGAACGGTTGATCCGAGTTTGAGTGGCTAAAGTTGATCTTCTCTCAATTGGATTCGCATATGAATCACATCATTGCAATACAAAACTTGAATATTTCAAATATATTTAGTAAAAGGTACATGCACAATATCTATTGATAAATATTTCAATACACTTTTTGGTTTGAAATGTCAAAATATGTATATTAAATTCGATGAACAGTAAAATATTACACTTTGAAATCAATACCATACATTAAAGATTGTAAGAGGTATTCATTAAAAGGTCAGTGCATACAAACAGAATAAGGAGCAACAACGTCCCCCCCCCCCCTCCAAGTATGATAGCTCGCAATTCCAAAGAAATCATGTCACAATCATTTCATTGAATCTAACATGTATATGTATCACGATTTTCAATGGAAATTAGACAATAAAGGGTGTACCAAACAACAATCCCTCTCTACCCCACACTATAATACTACTCAACTTCGGATGTCCTTTAATATATAAGGTAAAGTATCTCATTAGCTGGCTCTGTGATTGGTAATCCCCATGTTCATTCGCATATGTGAAATGATAATTAGGTTAAAAATAGCGCTCAGATATGCAACCAGAATATGGTTTCAAGGAGAGATTAACTCATGTATGTTTTGGCTGCGATAAGATGAGAATAAGCTATGCCATAAAAGTGTTTTGGTTTACCAAGCTTCCAATTACAAGAATCCTTTTTTTCCTTAAGAAATTTTGTTGCTCACTTTTCTTCTTATTGACAATATGAGTATCCATGTAGTGCAACAGCCAACTAAGGGCGTTTCTTTTAACTTATTCTTCAATTGGGAATTGCATAAATACACCATGCCCAGTTTATTATTCTGATCAACATTTCCCTCTGCGCCACTGCATAGCATGGCATGCCATCCTTTTTCTGATGAGTTCCAAAGGTATGTAAGTATGTCTTTCCAAATCAGTGCTCAATTTCATTCTGTTTGGATACTTATGAAAGTTCATAGCATGCCCCAATTTCAGAAAGCTTCCTGAAACAAGTTCACCCTCAAAATACCAGGATCCAGCACCGAAGGAATGAGAATTTAACCAACAGGATCTCGCATCAAAATAATGTGATCAAACATCTAAAGAATGTGATCCAGCATCGAAAGAATGAGACCCAGCATCAAAACTCATGAAATCTAGCATCAACAGAATGGGTCCAGTATCAAACTAACAATCAAAAATCAAAATACGCCAGCATTGAAAGATCACACAGCATCAAAACTAATGGGATCCAGCATCAAAAGAATGGGATCCAGCATCGATATTAGGGCAAGCAGAATTATTTTGTTGTTGGCTGAGAATCATCTTACGCCGTGAGAAGGCATTTTGACTGCTGTTAAAAGCAGGGGACTTTGTGATGGAAACAGGGTAGTTGTGATCTCGTAGAAACCGTTCCAGACGACAACGGAGCTTAGAAAGAGAGTCGGGTTTGTAGTCTTCTCCGGTCGGCTTTGTTACATCGAGAAAATATCCAACAAGAAAAGTGTCCAACTCTGCTGGGGGAATAGCTTCAACATTGCGCCTCTCACCATATCGTCGCCACAGCCATCGCTCAAGAGACGCAACAGCATTGATCATATCAAAAACTGTTTGGTAGGATTTTTCTTGGATGTTCATTATCCGAGTCCGTATCTGCGCATTGGTCAAACGTACGGGTTCCACTGCAAACTTTGCTGGTGATAGGGTTCGCACTTGATATCGTCCTTCTGTCATCCACGGTGGCTTTATGTCATCTTTCTGGCCACCTCCATGATTGAATGATGTTTCCATTGAATCTGCCAATGAGAGCGATATGGTGAATTCGAAGTCCCAATACTCGCCGACAGTGAGAAGACTCATGTTGTCATACAAGTTATGAAGTGATTTAACATTTCCCATTTCTTAGAAAAAACACCCATACTAATCAGTGTTGTACATATTGCAATTCTCAAGTACATTGTATTCCTCTCAGTGAAACATTTGATTTATGCAGCAAATTAACTGAAATACTGAATTGATGAAAAGCATTGTCATCACAAGTGGGTATATACAATTTAAATATAATATCTTTCGGATTAACACGGTTAAGACTGTGACATAAAAATATACATGTTTAGAGGACCGAGACGATCTTCATTTATAAAGGTTCCAGAGTAACCCATAGTGTAATGAAAGTCCTCTTTGTACATACATTTGGCTCAATAAGGCGAGAATGGGAAATCATTTTCCTTGAGGTCATAATTACTTCCCAAAAGACGTCAGATGCAACTTGTTTTAGTTGTAATGTGTTTTGTGTCCCTGTATAATGTAAAATTAGGTTGAAATAGATTTTTTTTCAGTTAAGTCGTCTGTTGGGCTGTCATTTTCAAGTCAACCATGACTTAAGCAAAAGACAATGTTGGTCAAAATTTGAAAGAAAATGAGCTTCCTACATGCCCTAAGATTTGACGAATAGCAAACACCAAATATGTCCAGTGACTACATTTAGGAAGAATTCAATTTTAATATCCTACCAATGCTCCCCAGTCATATGTCACTCTAGGATGGTAATACTTCTGTCAATCAAATTTCACTTTCAATAGCTCAATCTCAGGAAATTTTAATAGCTTTAGGACATGCGGCAACTTTGTGAACTTGGACTGATCCAGTCGTTATCAGGGACGTTATCAGAGGACGACTTCCTCACTTTTCAACGATAGATAGTTAGATTTCAGCCCCTAAAAGTACCTGCACATCAGCAACATCAAAAGATATTCAACCACATCGTGCATGTATTCAGCTATGTGAAGGAAAAAGCCAGTGTCTTCAGCATTTCCTTCTGTTGAGGCTGAAGGTATCTCTTGATTGGTGGATGCTCACATTAGTGCAAAATGATAAGATCTTACAGCGACATGATAAACCAGAACCCTGTAAATACCAACACTATAATCTGGTCCCAAGCATTGTCAGTTTATACAGGTTCCACTGTACATAAATCATTGATAGGATTCTGTGATAAAGACTTAATTGCCAGACCAAGAATTAACGGATTTTGCATGAAAATATGATCCAGGGATGAGAGACTGCAAGTAGGCATAAAAGTTATCAGGGATAAAAAAATAAAAAAAATGAAAACCCACGTGAAACATGTACAGTGCAGTTTTCCTCAATAACATGCGAGAAACATAATTTGATATGCCAAAGAGAAAATATCCAAGATTGTATAGGACATATGTTATAACAAGAGCCAAATTGGCTTCAACATACACCTGCACAACATTCAACCAGATTTAAATTTTGGAGTGCAACTATTGGTTTCCCTTGGGGGTAATGTGTTATGGACAACCAAACTACTACTTTATTTCTTCCATGTAATGAATGAAGTGTTGAACTGGGGGTATGGTATATACTGGAGATGTGAACAGTGATGCCAGCCAAAAACATATTTGCAGGTAGGTGATGGGAATCGTGGGATACTATATTTCTTTGTTCTAAGACTGTTTCAATCATACGGCGGGGGTAGGGAGTATTTGTATGCTCCAAGGGCGCATGAATGGCTTAATAAACATTCTATCTAATTTTAATCCATGGAGACCACCATGTAACCACAGGCTCTGTAATGGCATTCTTTGAAAGTCGCCAACATTGATAAAAATAAATGATGTATATATTATAGAATATAAGCATATTGGACAAAATCACATACTGATGTACGCTTATGTTGAGTAACTTGCTATGACTGGATTATCTTTCGTGCCTTGAAGAGGTGTTTGCTCTTTCTTAATTAAAGGCGAGATTAGCCGCTGTCATGTGGAAAACTTCCAGACTGTGCAAACGGCGTAACCACAATAAAGCAGGTTTTTGTGGATACAAATTATGTATGTGTATCCACATTTTAAAATCACTGAAAATAATGAATTTCCAATTGTGGATACACATGCTATAAAGGTAATGTATCCACATTTTTACTTTCGCCTTACTTGAGCAATTATCGGCACGAGAACTGAATAAAATTGCGGCAAAATTCTGGTAGAAATTTTGGCGAAAGTTTTTTGGGCAGGTCAGATTTCGTTATTTTTTCACCTGTCTGACGTGTTTTCTTCGTCGATTTTTATCAACAAAACGAAATAGAGACGACTGACAGTTTTGCACAAAACTTTCTGATTATGGTTACAAAGAATCAAAACCTGGCGTGTTTTCCTTTTGTCGATATGAATGGGAAAGAGATATGATATCTCGATCCCGTCGCACGATGAACTTTCATCCCAAATCTGCATTTCCCTCAAGTAATCGTAAATTTGATTGGCTGAACAGTACATATTGGCTCCGCTCATCAGCCAATCAGCACACTTTTTACACGACATATGAATTCAATGAAACTGTAAACAAGATCGGCTCGTTTTCCAGATTAATAGTTTTTCTTTCCCATCCATACAAATTTAAAAAATAATTCGGCATTTCCGTGAAACCGAGATTATTTAGCATTCAAAGTAACACTGAGTATGACAGTATCTTGTTTTATATCCAAGAGTTGTTAGAGAAAGGATCACTGTGTAGGAGAATGGCGAATTTTCTGAGCTTGTCGGCGTTCTGAAGATTTTCTTGTCTGGATGTACTTTTGGCAGATTCATTTTCTCACAGATTAAATAAGTATGGATACAATGTGGATCTCTTATTTAGGACGTGTATCCACGTTTTACAAAAATCAAAGTTTTATGCCCTAAAAAATATGGATACACATCCTATATAGAGATGTATCCACAAAAACCCACTATATTGTGGTTATGCCATGAAATCTCCCAAGATTTACTGACAGACAAGGATAAGTTTTTAAGAAGCATTTGTAGTTCTCAGTTTTAAGGCGAGTTTTGCCCTCGTCATTTGAAATACTCGCTGACTTGGTGCGAACTCCTTAGATTTGCTGATAGAGCAAGGATAATTGTGCTCTCGCAAGAATCTGTCCAGATAGGACCGGAGTTTTATCAGCGAATCAGGATCATAGTCGCCACCTTTGGGCTTCTTGAGGACGGGGAAGAACTTCGTTAGATGGGCATCAAGTTCGACGGGAGGTATGTTCTCAATCCATCTGCTCTCACTATACTTGTTCCAGAGCCAACGTTCCAGGATACCAACAGCGTTAACAATGTTACGGATAGAAGCTCCAGATTTTTCTTCAATGTTGACAATCCGTGTACGAATAGCACTGTTACTGAGCAAAGCTTGGTTCACGTCTCGTGCTGAACACTCCTCGAGACTGTCCCGAGTTCTTCTCATCTCAGCCCAGTCATAAGCTCTGGATAAATAGTCTGGAACTGACAATGAAAGTAACATTCAGAACTTTCAAAGATAAAATTCTATACGAATGTTTACATGTAAATTTAGATAGGGGTAACAAAAGCCTCAGACACTTGGAAAACTTTTCGCGAGTTCTATTATTTTAAATTACAGTTATTGCTTAGAACCTGATTTTCTGTACATTCAACGAAAACTATTTTAGATGAGATATCAAGGAATGGGTAAATATCACTACAGTAACATGTAATTATCCCAGTGTGAAGCGCTTTAACTAACATAAACTCAAAATAAAAAGACGTTTGGTGTTCTACTTTTCAACATTTCATCTTTATTTGAATCCTTTGGGATATTCACATTACTAATTCCCTTGGACATTTTGAAATCAACTGTCTGTCACAGATGTGCTTTGAAATCTAAAAGAATAACATTAAATGAAAATGATGTAAGCAACACAAATGATACAACATCTTTTCTGAGACTCAAAAGTATGTTTACTTACCACAAGATTTGGTATTTTTTAGTGTACCAGCTCTTGCAAGGGGCACTCTTTTAATATCCCTATCATTTCTAAGACTCTATGCATGTTTCTTGGACTACAAAACAGTGTTTGAATTTATCTAACATCATCTACATGTACATGTATTCTGACAGATGTGACGTTAGACTCCAGTTTTATTTCACTTTCATCTCTTATTATTCCCATTTGCCTAATATTGTCTAGCTTTGACGAGTCAGTAGTGGTCATATAATGAAAAGTATGAATGGTTATAGCGGATTCATTTTGTTTTTCTAAGGTGGTCATCATTTGAAACTTTTTGATGACAGATGCAGAAATGAGATTTCAGTACCCTTCATAACAGAATATGGCCTATTTTGTCGCTTTATTTATGTTGATTTGAAACCTCTCAATTTCTGATTTAAGAGGTTAGTCTATATCATATATGCATACAACAAATGCATCACCACATGATTTAGATTATTGTAAGGTAATTTTGAATATACATGTATTTATGATAATATACATCTAATTAACAATATCCATAATGCATTTGTCCACTACCAATGATTATCATGCCAATTTGAATGCATGACTTTCGGCCTATCAAACGCGCCTGGGACATTTCAGCATTTCTAAAATCTGTATAGTGAGCTGTTCCGACAGTTTCATCCTCCATAATGCAGGTCTGTATACTCTGTATCAGCCCTGAATGAACATGCGGGCAGTACAGCTATTACTTCAATCCTCCATTTAAAATAACAGCCAATGAATGGACAGTGTTCGAGTGTGATATGCCACCTTCATGAGATCTTGATTATGATATAGTTTAAAAAAAGACTAGTTGATGCACAGAAAACCCTGGAAGACAAAATATTTGAATTTCCAAGCGGAAATGACTGGGGCCTACCATAAGTCAAAACAAATATATGGGCATGAAGATGAGAATTCGAATCAATCAGAGGGGACAAAATATACAACACAATGACTGGCATTTAATTCATTCAAATATGGGCATATTAGGAAAGGTCATGAAGGCTGCTCGAAAAGCCTAGTACTTAATAAAATGGCTGGTCTTCATCAAGGTGAATTCGTCTTCTGTCATGGTTCGGCTTTGTCAGACGAATCACGACTAGGGATGACAGTAATCACGGGCAAACTAATATATCAATAACATGCAATGAAACAACCTGAGTAGCTAGCAGGTCCCCCGCCAAAAAGCTTGTCTGGAAATGGGCTTCTCACATACACGGGATATAATCACCATATATATTTTGTGTGATGGTGAATTGTTGCTAGGAGTGTGGTGTTGTTGATGTGAAGGAGATATAATTGTGAAGGACAATGTTGCAAATTGTCTATGGAAGAAAGGGGACAGGGTGATCGAGAAAGATCATCCGGTGGCATAGTTGTGCCGAAAAATGAGTGACTTTCTTCTGAGGTCCCAGCCATCCGCTAAGTTTGAAGTTAATCGGTTGAGTTGTTCTTGAGATATCGCGTTCACAAGATGGTTGGGAAGGAAGGACGGTATGAGGGACGGAAGGACGTTATGAGGGATGGAAGGACGGATGGGTAGCAAGTGATGTAAAGTCACCCTCCCTATTTGAAGTTGATTGGCTGAATTGTTCTCGAGGTATCGCGTTCACAACATAGTTGGGATGGATGGAATCTAAGATGGCTGATAGTGGCCATCTTGGATAACGCAGTTTGGTGAAAAACAATTCCAGTCATCTTATTATTGATGTGAAGTCACTCCCCAGATTTGAAGTCGATCGGTTGAATTGTTCTCGAGATATCATGTTCA
Source organism: Hanleya hanleyi (assembly GCA_036873755.1). NCBI lineage: Eukaryota > Metazoa > Mollusca > Polyplacophora > Lepidopleurida > Hanleyidae > Hanleya > Hanleya hanleyi. The sequence continues at coordinate 104,589 of JAVTVY010034715.1, read as the reverse complement.
TAACATTTTGGAGATGGATGGAATCTAAGATGGCTGACGGCGGCCATCTTGGTTAACGCAGTTTGGTGAAAATCAATTCCAGTCATCTTCTTATTGACGTGAAGTCACCCCCCATATCTGAAGTCGATCGGTTGAATTGTTCTCGAGATATCGTGTTCACAACATTTTGGGGATGGATGGAATCTAAGATCCCAAGTTTGAAGCAGATCGGTTGAATTGTTCTTGAGATATCTCGTTAACAATATAGTCGACGGTGGCCATCTTGGTTAACGCAGTTTGGTGAAAAACAATCCCAGCCATCTTCTCACTGATGTCAAATCACCCCCCAAGTTTGAAGTCAATCGGTTGAACTGTTCTCGAGATATTGCGTTCACAACATTTTTGGGATGGTTGGAATCTAAGATGGCCGACAGCGGCCATCTTGGATAACGCAGTTTGGTGAAAAACAATCACCCCCCAAGTTTGAAGTTGATGAGTTGAATTGTTCTCGAGATATTGCGTTCACAACATGGTTGGGACGAACGGAAGGACGGGCGGGTAGCATTTCCAAGTCCCCCTCCCACTTACGTGGCGGGGGACAAAACTGTTAACCCAACAAAATAGTATCTTGAAGGAAAGAAGCAGGAAACCATAATTCAATGGAAAGTGTTTCAAGAAGTCTGTTGATCCTGGCATGACAAAACAGTCTCACGAGAAACTTCTCCAGCAGGGAAGGATTGAAATTCACATGTTTTTTATATCATAACACACCCAGGAATTAACCATTCATGCTTTTTATTGATTAAGCCATGTTGCAAGCATTTGTTGAAATACTCATTTCAGGAACTAGGTGCAAGTTCACCTAAAATGTTAAGTCCCACACTATCATTAACATAAAATTAATTGTCAAGTAAGAATACCTTACAAACCTCAAAATGTCAAGTGATTATATTTTTTAGCTGTATACAGTAAGAATACCTTACAAACCTCAAAATGTCTGATCATAATCATGATGGTATATGAATTACATCGTAGATGTCATCTACAAAAGGTTAAAGTTATTCAGATTTGTATAGTTTCAAGGCCAGTACTTTTCTGAGAATGGTATGAACCAGCAGTTTCAATGAACTGGATTTCTCAAGAGTACTTGGCCGGAACAACATGATGAAGACCCAAGATCAAGAGTATACAGTTAAAGTAATGAATATCATTTTACAATAAGAGAGTCACTTGATGCATTGACCATCTGCCAGAGCTGTAGGCAGTGTATCTTTAGGGGTGGAATCAGGGGATTCAAACTATATGAGAAAATGGAGTACATAGGTGGGTTCACTTCCCACAGAAAAGGGCATTTGTATGTAATTATTTTACAATTCCTAACAATGCCAAACGGGGTCTTCCCTCTTGGCCACAAGCTTGTCTTATGGACGTTGTGTGGGACCCAACTGTGGAATTCCGAGAAGCCGGTAACGCCTCGACATGGCTAGATCAGTGAGCAACCGCTTTCTCTCCGAGAAAGAATTCTGGCTGTCAAAAAATGATGCAGATTGGTTGAATTGTTCTTGAGATATCTCGTTAACAATATAGTCGACGGTGGCCATCTTGGTTAACGCAGTTTGGTGAAAAACAATCCCAGCCATCTTCTCACTGATGTCAAATCACCCCCCAAGTTTGAAGTCAATCGGTTGAACTGTTCTCGAGATATTGCGTTCACAACATTTTTGGGATGGTTGATATCTAAGATGGCCGACCAGCGGCCATCTTGGATAACGCAGTTTGGTGAAAAACAATCGCAGCCATCTTCTCACTGATGTCAAGTCACCCCCCAAGTTTGAAGTTGATGAGTTGAATTGTTCTCGAGATATTGCGTTCACAACATGGTTGGGACGAACGGAAGGACGGGCGGGTAGCATTTCCAAGTCCCCCTCCCACTTACGTGGCGGGGGACAAAACTGTTAACCCAACAAAATAGTATCTTGAAGGAAAGAAGCAGGAAACCATAATTCAATGGAAAGTGTTTCAAGGAGTCTGTTGATCCTGGCATGACAAAACAAGTCTCACGAGAAACTTCTCCAGCAGGGAAGGATTGAAATTCACATGTTTTTTATATCATAACACACCCAGGAATTAACCATTCATGCTTTTTATTGATTAAGCCATGTTGCAAGCATTTGTTGAAATACTCATTTCAGGAACTAGGTGCAAGTTCACCTAAAATGTTAATTCCCACACCATCATTAACAAAAAATTAATTGTCCAGTAAGAATACCTTACAAACCTCAAAATGTCAAGTGATTATATTTTTTAGCTGTATAAAGTAAGAATACCTTACAAACCTCAAAATGTCTGATCATGATCATGATAGTATATGAATTACATCGTAGATGTCATCTACAAAAGGTTAAAGTTATTCAGATTTGTAGTTTCAAGGCCAGTACTTTTCTGAGAATGGTATGAACCAGCGGTTTCAATGAACTGGATTTCTCAAAAACAGTACTTGGCCGGAACAACATGATGAAGACCCAAGATCAAGAGTACAGTTAGGTAATGAATATCATTTTACAATAAGAGAGTCACTTGATGCATTGACCATCTGCCAGAGCTGTAGGCAGTGTATCTTTAGGGGTGGAATCAGGGGATTCAAACTATATGAGAAAATGGAGTACATAGGTGGGTTCACTTCCCACAGAAAAGGGCATTTGTATGTAATTATTTTACAATTCCTAACAATGCCAAACGGGGTCTTCCCTCTTGGCCACAAGCTTGTCTTATGGACGTTGTGTGGGACCCAACTGTGGAATTCCGAGAAGCCGGTAACGCCTCGACATGGCTAGATCAGTGAGCAATCGCTTTCTCTCCGAGAAAGAATTCTGGCTGTCAAAAAATGATGCAGATTTGCTGATAGAGCAAGGGTAACGATTTTCTTTCAGAAAGCGTTCAATGTTGGATCTGAAACAGATGAACGTTTCTGGGTCATAATCCCCACCGTCCGGCTTCTTGACAACTCCGAAGAACTTCACAAGGTACTGATCGAGATCGACCGGGGGAATACTTTCGATGGGTCTCGTCTCTGCAAACTGCCGCCAGAGCCACCTTTCCAAAACGCTTACAACATTAACAATATTTCGCACGGCTCCCTTTGATTTCTTGTCAAGGTCCACTATCCTGGCTCGGATATTCTTATTGCTCATGTGCTCAGGATAATCCTCTGTACGAGTCCAATGGTCTGCGAAACGTGAACGACCACTGGTGGTCCCCGTAGCAGCAACAGGATGTGAACTCTGCTTCTGTGTTGTCCTTGCATATTCGACCATCAACTGTTCTGCAATATGGTAATAAAATCGGTTTCAGAAAAACTGGAAATCAAAATATTATAATTGGTTCCTTAAATATGACAAATATTGTCCACGAATACAAAAATTGTCCATGAATATGACAAATAAATGTCCATGAATATGACAAATAAATGTCCATGAATATGACAAATTTTCTCCCACATTCCCTTCATACAAATATTCATACTTGCAGCTCGTACACCTGTCCCTCAATATAACACCCTCATTATAAAACGGGGTTCATTATAGCACAGTTACTGTTTAATATATCCTCCAAGGGCAGTCAGTATTTTGTCCAACTTTAACATTATGAGGTAGGGGCTAAGTTTAGCAGACTATTTTCTTCCTTTTCTGCTCTTATCAAAGTTTGGCAGATTAGTAATACTGCGATGATTGTTCCTTGTAAAATACATGTACTGTAAAATACATGTACTGTAAAATACATGTACTGTAAAATACATGAAAAAGAAGTCATTGGATAGAATAAAACATAAAACTCAACGAATATAATAAATAATATGCCTAAATATTCCACGAATTTACCTTAAACTAATACATTGTGTATATCAACTCATATTCTCCATAACTAAATCTGAAATCTGTTTTATAACATTCCACATCATTTTATATATATTTCATCTTTTATCAGTGCTCTGACACCGTGTGGACTGCATCTTCAAAACATGGCTGAAAATCCATCCCAGTTCAAGAAAGATCAAAGATGTACATGTAGCTATTGTAGGCCTACATTGTAAATAATCAAATACCGCTCAAGTTTGACCAGCTCATTTGTCTGTTGGCTAATTTATTTCATTATGTATATGTAGGCATACATGTACATGTATATCAATACATCAAGTTCATCTCTGTCTTGATATCACAAGATGCCAGTAGCACACCTAGGAGTACGGAATATAAAACCTGGAAAAGCTACCTGACACGCTGTATTGCACGAACTTCCCCTACAATGTAATTGATGTATCACTGATGTGTACTACATGTAAGTTCCCTCTTGAAGTGTTGAACAGAGATAAGCTTATACAGATCATTAATGATTTTGCATGAATTAATTCAAAAGTTTCCACGCTTTGTTTTCTCGTCACGCTAACATGCCATTCGCAGTGTACCCCAAAGTCGAGAAGCTCCCTTACTATTATGAAATATTAATTAGATTCTTCATTTATCATCCACCCTCTCTGTCCCAGCTGGACAATTCGGGATGCACCCCCTCCCACACCCCCCAACCCCGATCTCTCACATTTCCATTATCCTGGATGCTACTATGGGTCGATTCCGAGACTTTTTTTTTCGATGAATTTAAGATCGACTGTTTACTCAGAATTCTGAACATATTCGGTTCAACAGTATTTTTTTAACGATGCATGTACATGTACAACAAACTCTGAGCTTCTCCAGAATTTGTCTACATTTCTCGATGTTGACAGGGCGCTCTTTATTTGTCACGTACTACAATGTTGCATATAATTAACATATTTTGAAAAGTATATTTAAAACTATGTTAGCTTGGTTAGGGAGAGAAACTGCATTGCAACAGTGCATACATGTAAGCATGAAAGGGAAGTTCATATCAATTTACCAACATCTACAAACATGAAAGGGAATTTTGTAACAATATGCCCAAGTGTATAAGCATGAAAGGGAATTACACATCAATTTGCCTGCTTCAAATATAATTTCCTTTAGTCATGTTAGTGGGAGCTCCTCCTACATTGATAATCTCTTCATCCACTTTCATTGATACAAATTCCATGTTCAGTGACAGAGTCCACTTCGTCATGTTCAGAATGTGCAACAATACACACACACCACTTTCAAGAAGAATTCCACACATTTACATGTATGACATCAATTCTGGCATTTACAACAAGATATAACGATATACATGTATCTCCACATGTATGTTTTATCACGAACTACTCAACTTATAAACCGAGCATACAGCATTTTCACAGGTAAGTCCTGGCCCTTCTAACTTGTGTATAATGTTCTATGGGCCTTTACATTTGGAACTACCAAACGTAAATTAACAAAGAAGCCGGACTTACATGTAGTCTTGAAGACTGTTAACATGAATACCCCTGTAACCTTAGAGATGACACACAGCAATAGCCTAGTACATATGATTCAAATCTGAACCACTCCATGGATGAAAAATGGACGTATGAACCGTCGATCGACAAATTATACACTATGGACGACAAACTAATGTCGAATGTACTGACAATCAAGTACAATGTATGACCCACGAAAAATTATGTTAATCCCAAATCATCAGTTTTAATATTGAATGTGTCGCATGTTTAAGCTGTATAGTCCCAGTGATGTCATTGCATGTTTTCAAAATAGTCAACTGGTGACAGGTTGATTAGCCGAGTAGTTGTTGTCCATTAAGTGGCACTGATTAGTTCATTGACTGATTTATTTGTCCTAAGGCTTCCAATCGCTTAATGTTAAGCACTTCTAATTTCCGTAAGAATGCTTGTTGACTTGTTGCAAAAAGATGTGACATGTCTATGGTGTGGGCGTAATTGCACTCCCGGAGAAATCGATTCAGGTACGATCGCAAATTTCTGAACGAAATTGGATCATACTCCTCTCCCGTCTGTTTTTTCACAGCAGAGAAAAATTCTGTGAGGTATTCATTCAGACTGGAAGGTTCCGTCTCCTCGATTCGTTCATTCTTTCCATGGGTTCTCCATAACCAGCGTTCCACCAACCCGACAGCATTGATAAGGTTTCTTGTGGTAGCTACGTTTTTCTCCGAAACCCGGGCGATGCGTTCTTTGATTCTCCTATTGTCGAGCTCTTCAGGATATATTGGTCCAGGCTGAACAGTGGAGGACCGAGACTTTCGGTTTCTGTGTCTGGTTTGTCCAGGTCGTCTGGCCACGTAGAAATTCTGGTTTCTATATATAGCCTCATCTTGACAAATCCCGACTGCTGGCCCAGGAGAAACGGATGCAACATTACCAGGTGGTACCAGAAAGTTTCCATCTTCATCAAATTCCAAAGTTCCTCCGTGGAAAGTGGAGACATGGGGGAAAGTTCTTGCTGGCGTTTCTGGAACTGGTAACGAAATTAACTTTAGTATAACTACAAATTAACTCTGGTATCCTTAATTATTCAAACATCATTAAACATGAGATAACACAAATGTATGCATAGACATCATTAATGAAGTCAACTTTAATGTTTCAAGGTTATTAGAATTCTTCTTGTTTCCAAAACTTTCTTTAAAAAATTCTGTCTGTGACATACAATTACGGTAATACAGTCTAGCCTCACAATAAGGTGCCTCAATATAGCGCTGATTCTGATATAACCTGTATATTAAAGGTGGGTGCTAAGGTATCCCCATATTGAGAAATACATATTATTTTAACCCTAAGGATGAAAATCTATAATGTGGTTAACTTTTGTCCACCCAATAACAGTGTTATAGAGAGGTTACACTGTACATGTACATGTAGATAGCTGTGCTGTGTTGGATAAATGAACTATACATGCGCATTTATATGTAATAACAATCACATACAAACATCAAGCTACCCTATTTCTTCAAAAAAATTTAACAGCATTTTTAGATTTTTAGACTTTGAAGCAGAAAAAAATCCATCTTTATGTCAACTGAGGCTAAATACTGTGGCATGGATATGTTATTTATCCCAAGAACTACAAAGATAGCTAGTGAAATTTACAAGTACAAAGTTTGCAGAATTTCTCTCCGCAGTAGCCTGAAGTTGACTTTTGCCGTCTGAATTAAATCAGAAGAAATAGGGTACAAACATCACACCAACACAACGTTTACGGTAATTCCCCTAATAATTCGATCACCGGAAGTGCAACAAAAATGGCTTATATCCGAAAATATTTTTGATGGCACTGTCTACAAGGTGTCATATTTTGTCATTATATGGCTTTTCTTCAATTTGAATGAGGAATGGGAATGTTACTTTTTCTCTGTGTTTGAATAACAGAGTAGAAAAGTGAACTTCCTGTGATTGAATTATTAGGGGAATTACCGTAGTCTCACTTTTAAAGGTGCCTTGATCAATTCTGATTTAAGGCGGGTGTTATTGTGCTCCCCAAATAAATGAATGCTTATCATTTTAAGTCTTTCATAAGGCTGAAAATCTACATGTATAAGGTGGTTCAAATGTGGTCCCCCAATAATAGCATAATAAAGGTTAAAATGTACACTGTGATTGGAATACATATATAGCTCTATTGTAAATGTATGGACTGGTGCTGATCATACATGTATATACATTTACAACTATTACGAAGCAAATTGTTATCTACGGTAATTCAAGGAAGCTTCTTGAAATTAGGGTATGAGTTCCTTGATATTATGCCGTTGATCCAATTGGGATACACCATGCCCAGTTCAGTGTTCTGATCAGCATGGAGAGGAGTTCCAATTGGAATGGCATATGCCATTTCCTGCATGCTATTGTATGACCTGCCATAATTAAGCTATCATTTCTCTGCCGGGTTCCAAGAAGTATGCCAGGTAATTCCTGAGAGTTCCAACTCAGCGCACTCTATTTGGAATGCCTTATGCCAGTTCCTAACATGCTCTAATTTCAAGAAGCTCCCTAATACATGTAGTTCAAGCAGTTCATTAGATTGGGCCAGCAAAACTTGGATCACTCTCTAAACCCATTAAAATTAATAAGAAATAAAGGATTATTTGCATGATTTTGGACCATTTTGACAACTGCCTGTCCTAAAAAAAATTATCACTCCCTATATTTATGGTACATTTAGGTAAATTCACCTACTGTGATCAAATTAATGTAGCTACATGTAATTATTTCAATTATGACGAATATTTCATGTATAAAAAGTCAATTCACAGGCAGAGCAACCTGGACATCACATGTAAACTTCCATTCGCTAGTATGCTAAATTGCTTGCACATGTTGCAAGTACATATGTATGCATTCCTCAACAGGTTGGGGGAAATGAGGGCTCTCCAGCTTGAAGATACGAAAGGTTGTTTTTCTTGAATAATAACAAATTTGCTGTACGTGTCTTTTGTCAATGGCGCATTAATTCATGTTTATATTTACACATGTGTGTAAAGTGTAGTATTTTACAGTAGGAGACAGATCTATATTTTGAATGCGATTCCCTCACATGTACATGTACATGCAAATCACGGTCAAAAGAATGCTGTCTCTTCTAATGTAACCAAGGGACACGAGATGCACTCCGGCACATTTGGAGAATATCAATGGAACCTGTGCCAACATCTATTATATTATTAGTCATGGGAGTTTTGCTTCACCGAGATCAGGACAGGCAGACAATATTCTACAAGACTTTGCAGTGATGTTTCGGGGGTTTTTTCTAGTCATGTTCAAAGTTAAGTTATTTTGTATGAGCAATTGTCTAACTTCAATAGATATGAAGCGGTTCATCATTTTTTGACATCATGTTCAAACACCTAAAACTATGAATAATTTTACTGGCAAAAATGTGTGGACATATATATGTAAAGTACTACATGTATATGTATGAACGTGTCATTGACAAATAACTGAACCTTTGTGTATATTTTAAAAGTTACTTCAAGAAAAACTACTTTTTCACCCCATAACTGGAGAACTTTCATTTCCCACAGCTGCTGGAGAACCATTTGGTGAGCCGACATGAGGTGGGCAGAATCGTGTTTCGTCTATCAGAAATTTCTCAAATGTTCAGAAGATCTATCACAAATTCTTTCTAGATTCTAAAGGCTCATTCCCACAGCACGACACACGAATGATCAATGTGTTATTGGCACATTCCCACAGCACGACACACGAATGATCAATGCGTTATTGGCACATTTCCACAGCAGGTGATTTGACGTGCTGCTGCAAAAGTGCATTGAAATAAACCATGGTTCCATGCCGTGCATCAAAAATGTGGTTCTGATGTCACCGCGACATAATGTGTGGTGGAAGTTGCACCATTGAATAACACGAGGGCTATATTTATGATGCGGTTGTTGGTGCCAAAATGCAAAGCAAAGTGGGTGAGAATGATTTCAATGTAATATCGATCTGTTCATGGAGCTGTCCACACATATATATTATATGTACAGAGCACACTCATTAGACAATTTCAAAGAATTGCACTGCCACTCCAGTGAAGCTTTTCCACATCCTATGTGCATTATTGGGAAATTTCAAATTTCGCTCCATGCACTGTTACATACATGTACATGTACATGTAGATGGCCACTAGGTCTATGCACACGTATATCAAGCCAAGTGCTTTTCGTAGATAAACAGGAATCCGACTCCCACAACCTACATGTACTTCAAAATAAATCCATCGGAATCCAAAGCTCTTATTTCTACATGTACACAAATTTTATGGGACCAATAAATCATTTTGTGAGAGTGTAGATGGGAATCGGCTATTTTGTGTCAACTAAGACTTGCATGTATCTAAAAACTTCACACAGTTGCTATTTTAGTATCTCTGTTAAAAGTTAATAACATCTGAAGTTTGAGCATCAAATTTACAATATACCCATGGATGTTTTTCGTGCAGAAAACATCCAGAGAATGGAAAAGGAGGAGGGATGGTAATCTGTCAATCCTGAAATAAGCCTGGTACATGTAAACATGACCAATGTATGAACGTCTGACCACAGTTTTCTACAAATTCACCAGTTGTCCAGTTTCCTAGATAGTGTGTATGAGGAACCAGTTTTATTACACGTATCTGGCAGACCTCGGTCATATCTGTTTATACATGTACTCAAGTATAGAATGATATCACTGAATTTTGCAAACTGGGAACTACTTTTCATATGGTGTATTACAATAGAAATCTGGGGCATTCTGAAGAATATCTCACATTATACAGTTCGCGTGATGCAGAGGAGAGATTAACTTCGCTATGCGCTTGCGCAGTTCCGTTTTTAGGCATACCAGCTTCTTTTCTGTGATGAGGTCTTCAACCCAACTATTATTTCTGGCTGTCATAGGTGTTGATGTTATTTTATGAGCCAGATGACATTTTGTCATATTTTGAAATACATAGAAAACTTGGACTTTTACAGAAATATTCATGCAAAATAGCCCTTTGCCCGGTTGCCCGGGGCAAACTAAATTTCTTTTGGGCAACCAAATTCTGTTCAAATTCCAATGCATTTGGATGTGTTGGTTGCCAGTGCTTGCTGATGGGCAACTAGAATTTTTTATGGCTATTTCATACCCTGATACATAGTTAGCTGAATTCACTTGAGAGAACTTCGTCGCAAAGAAAATGCCTGTTGGCTCTTGATGAACTCGGGCGATGAGGTGATAGAATACGAATACCCACACTCTTTCAAGAAACGATGAATACAACATCGGAGATTGGAAAATGAACACGGATCATAGTCCCCTCCGCAGGGTTTCGTAACCACCAAGAAGAATTCTGCGAGATATTCATCCAACTCAGGAGGAGGAATCTTCTCTGCTGTTCTCTCTTCTGCTCGTGACAACCACAACCAGCGTTCCAAGACGCCGAGGGAGTTGGCAATATTCCTCACGGTCGCCTTGCTCTTGTCTTCTAGATTTGGAATTCGGTTACGTATGCTCCGATTACTGAGGCGGCTACCGGCTCGCAAAATTGGAGATAATTCTGGGGTTTGTATGGATCGCTGTAGTATGGTTGAAGCGCCACCTCGTGGAGCACTCAAAGCAGCAGATGACACATCCAACCTTTCAGACATCTCCACACGAGTAACCATGGTAACTGGCAATGAAATTAAATTTAGATTTAGTTGAGTTAAAGCAGCATTGCCAAATCCACATCACTTCATCCAAATAAATATAAAATTGAGAGAATGCCCAATAAAAATGTCCAACATCATTCAGTGGAGATGAATCAAAACCTAGAAATGGAACTAATTGACATCAAACAACCCCATTATGAACCAAGATCCGATTCTGTTATTCTATCATGTACCATTATTCTTGTCAAAGCTATGTTATTCGTCGATCACACAATTATTTTTGTGAAATGATTAAAATACCTCATGAATACATTAATTTGTTTACATAGGCTCCTACATGTACATTGTGACACTGATAAAAGACGTTTTCTAAATGTGAAATAAAACTCTAAGAGTCTCCCTCATTAAATCATCATTTTTGGCTGAACAACATACATGTATGCAAAAGGCAATTTAATACTCATGGAAGTTTTATCATGTTTATTGACAGAACATTATTATAACTAGATGTAAGCCTACATCCACTTATTGAAAAGTCAGCTATGGAATCTGTACAGACCAACTGGTAGAAAACTAAGTTACAAAATTTTCAGGGATCAATATTTCTCAAAAACCTTCAAACTGAATGCAGGAAACAGCCAACAGACTATAATTAATGCATTATTAATTAGACAGAAATAAAACTAATTATGCCTACAAATACTTTTTTTCATATTTACATGTATGCAATATTACAAAACACAAAATCAACATTATATTTTCATATCATTAGTTTTCAGGCTACTGTTGGGAGAAGACCTGTCCCTTATACATGTTGTTATATATTAGGTTGCATACATGTACATTTCTTTTCTAGAAATACATGTACTGGTACAAATGTTGTTGAAATGTGGACTCCTGTATTTTTGTTTGGCAATCTTAAGATGTAATTGTAAACACCTCAATTTTCTGCAAGTATGGTAGGCCTACATGTAAGCATTGCAAGGCCTCTAATGATTGGAAATTTGTGTCAAAGATAGTTTTAATAAAATATTGCAAAAACAATTTGACGTTTTCTGAATAAGTAAAGTTTGGTCATTTCTATTAGGTTTCTGATTCATCCTTTTAGAGAGATGTGTCCACATTGAAATGGACAGACAGACAAAACTGACACCGACAGAACCTCTCAGATGTAATAAATTAAAATATAACCACAAGCTATCAATTTCTTGAAGAGAAAATCAGTAAGTAGTGTTGACAATGCAGCAATTGATCGACTCAGTATGAATACCAAATAAAATCACAATAGTTGACCTCATCTTTCGATGGGTACATACAAATCTTTGGGGCACTTCAAGGATGGGCATCTGTTTGTATCCGAGCCAGAACTGCCTCTCTCATTTTACGTCTGTTAGCGGACTGTTCGCTCAATTTCTTACGCCTCAGTTCGTAGGACTTCTGGCTATTCCGGAAGTGACTGGAGTGTCTCAGAGAACAGGCATAACCGTTCTCTTCCAGAAACCTACTGAGATTAGAGCGAAGACACGAGAACGAGACAGGATCATAGTCTCCGCCCGAATATTTCTTCACCTCGGTGAAAAACTGAGCAAGATAGACGTCCAATTGTTCAGGTGGCACGGACTCAATAGTTCGCTCATCAGATGGATAACTCACTTTGAGCCAGCGCTCAAACAAGCTCACTGCATTGATAATGTTTCCTATGGTTGCTTCCGTTTTCTCGCCACATTTTGCAATTCTTGATCGAATGCTGCGTCTGTATTGAACGGGACCACGTTGGCTTGTGAGAGATGACCGTGGCTGTACAATATCGCCCTGAACGTTGTAGGATGACAAGGTCCTTGCGCTAGCTGCACCACAAGTATGTCTGGTCATCAAAGACAATACATGAACATCATCCCCATGAGTCTTTTGCGTCGTGAAGTCTGGAACTGGTAATGAAAGGTATTTCAACAACTGTGTTCTGATAGAAACTAAGCAATGCTCTAGATAAGGTCCTACATGGTGAGAAAACAGAAAATCACAATATATCTTAGCTTATTTGTCTATCTGCAGATGTCTGAAGTACTACCAGTGTCTCATTGCAGATAGAGGACAAAGGGAACTGGGAATCTGCAATTTACAAGGAAGGTGTCTGAGAAATCAAATTAATAGCTCTTGTGCATTTTCAATTGACCTCACCTAGGTATTAATTCATATGTAGGCTTGTATATTTAACATTAAGTTTTTAACTAGATGTATAGCTGCTGAGAGAATGAATGAATAAAAAATAGGATACAGAGATAGAGAATTAAGATTTAACGTCGCGTTCAGCAATATTTCAGCTGATATTTGGCTACAAGAACAAATTCAGCAAACAACAATCATTTTATTCTCCAAGTCTAATGATGTGTTTTTTATTATATCCAAAAACCGCATATATGTGACACACATGTAATTGACAGTATTATAGATCAGTATGAATGTATATACCAGTGGCAGGGCAATGCTTTTCTATGGGAATCCGATTCCCTTCAGCACTTCCGCAAAATAATTTGTGGGAATCCAACAAATTCCTGAAACAATTTAGCAGTCTGTATAGAAATGATAGCATTCGATTCCCATGGATTCTCGCCAAGTTTGTTGCGAGAATCTATTTGGATTCCCGTAAAATTCGACGAGAAGCAAGGCTTTGGTGGGCTAGTGTTTCTGTTGCCAACATTCCAAAAGAAATTGATACAAGAGGCCTGTGACAAACTATCTATTATATTCGTGCAAATTAAAATCACTGAAAGTAAACATGTACATGTATCAATTATACAAGACTGAAAAATACACAACTTAGAATCCTGATGAAATCACTTCAGTAGGTGAAAAGTCATCCCCTGTACAAATGTGTCACCTGACTGGTTTAATAGTGTACAACATGATCACTACATATTTTCTAGTCATAACTTGGCCCCAGGAGAGTAATGTCCCATTCTTGTCCATATCAATACAAAACTAAGTATACATGTATAATCTGGATCTCAGATATCAATTGTCCTGAAACCTGATGACTTAGGCCCCCTACATCCATGACAATAAAATCCCACTTCTACGGTAATTCCCCTAATAATTCAATCACAGGAAGTTCACTTTTCAACTCTGTTATTTAAACCAGAGAAAAAGTAACATTCTCGTGCAATGCACGACCCCAACATCCATGACAATGGTGGGGATCTTTATTCAAGTCAATTAGCCTGTCACCTCCCTCATGCAACACGACATCAACTTAATTGCTAGTGCGAGGTCCCTGGGCTGGCACAGTGGGAAGAGCAATCTTTAATTTGGTGTATCGGGTTATATATGGGACTTCACGCCTTGCGGCACATGTACTTTGTGTTGACAATGACAATTTAATTGGTTTCGGGTCACATAAGCGATGTTAGATTTCTAGATGATTGTTCACGTGCCATGCAGATGAATGAATACACAATTCATCATGTGGTTGAAAGAGATATAATACGTCAGTCGGGGTTTGGGACCATTTAATTCCTTTAATTTAGAGGGAGGATGTCATAAGGCGGAATGCATAACTCATTCCTGAGCCCGACAAACCACAGTTCAGATGGTAAAAGCTTTAAGGTAACTTTAGTTATGGTTTACATGTACAGGAGTTCCAAACTGTCATCCATCAATCTAAATATGAGTTTGCCAAGGGATTACATGTAATTGTTTCAAGTCATCTGAATGGAACTATAGTTCTACTGTTCCAGAAGGCATGTATACATGTGTCCATTCTGACACAGACTGACAAACAACAAAGAAACTCAGAACATTTCTACTGGATTTGCCAGCATGTACTTGTAGTTCAGTTGAACATTCGGCCTATTGTCATGTAAGGAAAACACAATAGGGGACTACATGTACATGTACATGTACATGTAGGGAACCTTGTTAAACCTGGAAAAGCTACCTGACAAGCTGCACACTGTGTTCCCGGTTTGAAGATCCTATGACGAACTTCCCGAACATTCAGCTTTTTGAAACCCTCTCAATCCATGTTTATTACATTACTACAAGCTTAGTGTATGTATTTGTTTCAATATGTCTTAATATCAACTTAGCAATTAATATTTTTATATGTCACGTACATGAATACTGCCACAGCGGAGACCATCTCCTGGATTGAAGCAAACATTAGAATGTGCCAAAGTTCAACTGAAACCCTTTAGTATTTACTGTGCTTTTGTTCCCAACATGAACATGTTACATGTTCCATGGCGACAAATATACATGTTCACACACTTTCAGTTTCACTTTCCTATTCATCCATCATGTTCAATGGAGTCAAAAGAATAGTTCTGCTCCTGATTCAATTGATCGGCCTGTGTTTGTATCTGTGATAGAACTACTTCTCTCATTCTACGTTTGGCGGTGGACTGTTTACTCAGTTTCTTCCGCCTCACTACGTAGGAGTTCTGGCTATTCCGGAATTCATCACCGTGACTGATCGGAAAAGGATAGCCATTCTCCTCCAGAAACCGGTTGAGATTTGATCGAAGACTCGAATAAGTCACCGGGTCGTAATCATCCCCAGACGGCTTCTTGACATCTGTGAAGAATTGCGCGAGATAGGTGTCCAGTTCATCTGGTGGGACTGTCTCCGTTGTTCGCTCCTCCGAGGGATGATTAATACTGAGCCAACGTTCAAACACGCCAACCGCGTTGATGATGTTCCTTATTGTCGGTTCTGTCTTCTCGGCACATCTCGCAATTCTAGCTCGAATCTTATCTCTGTGTATATTGGTGCCAAGGTAGCCCGATTGTAGAAGTGAAAAGTCCACAGTGGACTGAACATCTTGAGATCGCAAGATCGTCGAACCGGACGCCTCCCAACCTCTGGGCATCAGTGAGCCCCGGGAAAAACTGTCCCCTTGGGTCTTTTTCATCGATATCTCTGGAACTGGTAATGAAAGGTATTTCAGACAACAATGTTGCGGAAAATGCACAAAATTTAAAATCAGTGGCAATGTGCTGTAAATATTTGCAAAATTCTCACAATATCACCACCACGGTTAGCAGATTCCGAGCACAAACCTTTTATATATTTCAGAAACATGAAATGAACAGTCACAGAGCATAACCAGATCGATCATCTCTGGAAAATGACTTGGGAATTCATTTGAATAAAGAATATTGGAATAATAGAAGAAAACTCATTTTCTGTTATTAAAGTAGCGTGGTGTTGCATTTCAATTACATCATGTGCGTTGTACAAGCCAACATAAATGGAAAATGGGGCACAGGGGGTTTTCTGATATTATGAATATTGGTCCAGACAGTGTCCAGAGCCTGACCCACTCTGGGCTTCACCTTTGGTGGTTGATTTTCATAAGATTTTCTGACAGGTATGGTCTTTTCTACAAGTAGTAGGGTAATTTGATGCATCCATGTATTTTACAAAACTTATACATCATGTTATCGCTGGTTAAAAGGGAGACAAAAAAATCGACTACACAGGATTTTGCATGCAAGATTCGGAACGGATCACGCCTCACTTCAACCGAGATCGATAATCATGATAATGGGAATGCCCATTTATCAATGATAGGGCTGGTCATATTGCAGCTAAATCTGACTGGTGACAACCCATTGCTCTTCCAAGTATGATGGTATTATTTCTGAATGTCTCACCATGTGGGCCTATTTGAGACTCTGTTCGATTATGATATCATGATTATGAAAGCAGAAATTCTTCATGGACGATATATAACTGGCTTAATTCTGAATGTTGGATCCGAGTGAGTGAATATGACTTAATGTCGCTTTCAACTATATTTCAGACTTCATATCATGAGGTTGTGTCCAACTCCTTTTCTCGCCAGGAACCCCACGGGTAGGGTCCCATTCCTTTTTACACAGCTGCCTCAGTTGGTCACCTCTAACGACAAGCTGTCTGAGGAGCGGAGGCATATTCTTACCATGACCTGTGGTGTGACGACGACATCCCAGGTCAGTCCCATGGGATTGTTGGATCTGACGCTAAAGTGTACATTTATCAGGATGGTTATGATTCACACAATAGGGATTTAAATGATATAGCAACGAGTTTTATTTCTGCAAACGATGAACCAATAACACAGTAGTACTACACGTACAGTATGCACTTGCATTAAATTGCAATTTACAGAATTCCTTCTAAAATAGGGCGATTTTACGTCATGTACATGTATTACATTTGTGACAATTACTTTGAAGTTCGCCCACTCAGACATACATGTTTATGAAGAAACACACCATACAACTATAAACTCATAAGTACATGTATATTGGATTATTATACTGTGTTCTATATGGGATACGTTACAACTCGTATCATTAACTTTATTAGTTCACAGAGCTTGATTTGTCATGTACAATGTAAGTAAACTTTTTGAATTACTGAAGTGACAGAGTAAAAATCAAGCTCTGTGAACTAATAAAGTAAATGAAAGGGGTTGTAGAATGTCCCACACAGACGACAGGATACATGTACCCGTTGAACATGCAACATTTGAGGTTTTAGCTGTATGGTGTTATTCTTCTTGTTTGAATGAGGGAGTAAACTTTGAGATACATATGTGACCATCACAAATGTTACTTACGTGACGTGAAACCAACCAACCGGAATGCCCAGATGAAAACTGCTGGGGAAACTTCCACAAAAATACCACAACAAATATGATACAAGTAAATCAATGTTATTAAATTGAGTCAAAAGAGACTTTGTATCAATAAACAAGACAAAGCTGGATATCATATCATGAGAAACTCACCACAAGAAAAGCCCAGCATTTCTTGTGTATCATTTATGTGATTACACCACTCAATGAAGAACACGACGTATGTAGTAATGAAGGTCTGACAGGATTTAACGAAACCGAGATTACAGGAAACTTCATAATAGTTCACCATTTGTGGCTCATGTGACGTTTACAAACACGACATGCCGCTCTCCGGCAAATGTGAAGTTGAACAGTTTTGTTGTCTGAAGTGCATGGTCTAAATGTGAAAAACATGGCCTACATGTGTGTGAACCACCATGACTGGTTATTTTTGAAATCTGTTGCAACGGCTGCCAAACTGGGTGAATGTTAAAAAAAAAAAAAAAATATCTTTTACAAATCCCTCTCGGAACATGCAAAACCAATACTTATTATAGTAATGCATGAACAATGTTGTTAATTATCAAGTTGTTGGGTTGTACCCAATACATTTAGTACTAGAGCTTCCAAGGGTTTCGGCAGTCCCACAACCAGTCTACATGTATTTCACTATGCCATGCCACACTCCAGTTGTGCACATTGCAACACCAAGAGAGAAGGTTGATCATCACAGGGACAATCCACAGGTATAATACTTATGAGCCGTCATAGCTCAGTCGTTAGAGCATCGGCACGATAAGCCAGGGTCATGGGTTCGAATCCCGCTCACGACCAATTTATTCTTTCTCTCTCAGAAATCATTTCGTATATGCTCAGTGGCGGGCTCTATACCTTACCAAATATCATTACTCCTTGGCATACATGTATACGGATGCACAAACTAAAAGTCTGGATCAGACCCTGACCATCAACCACCCGACCATTAGCCTACTTTATTATATGAAGAAAGCCTCTGCTTTCAGACCGTTTGACAGATCATGCTCATTTTTACAGGTTAGGGCAATCCCACTCTCTAAAATGGAGGTAAAAAAGGTCGTTTTTGCTCAATAACTTTTGATTCTTTCTTGATTTTGTCCTAAAATTAATTTGCTATTCTAAGCACCAGTCAATGTTGTTTAAGCAGCGAGACAGATGTTTGGCCTACATGTATTATTATGCAAATTAGATACATGTAGATGACATTAGATTTTTTTACCACCAGTCGATGCGGATATGTCTGTGTGTGCCTCAAGAGGATTTTGCTGAATTCATTATGTGAACTGATTTATTGAGAGAAAAAAAGACCTTTTTTACCTCCATTTTAGAGAGCGGGAGTGCCCTAACCTGTTTAAAGGAGAGTGATCACTCTCCATCATTCAACTAACTTTTTCCCCAGGTGAGCTATTGATCATTCTCAGGCCACTGTTAATTAATTGTTTGTTTCTCGTAACCTTGCTGGTAAAAATAGACATGCTGAGTGCGATAATTATTAATTATTAACTTGCAAACCAATTTTGTACAAATATGAAGAAAATAAGCAAGTTTTACTCATGAAAATGTAAATCCCTCATGGATTTTAATTATTTGCCCTCAAAATATAGATGAGGGCTGGTTACGGGAAACGGAACATTAATTATCAGCGGCCTCATGGAAAATGTACTGGAGAGTAATACTGACAAGAATGAATCACAATCTCACGTTCGGCTATTTCCATATTGGCGGAACTTAGCCTCTCACATAGAACGTACAACCCCCCACCCATGAGGAGCATATGGCGATCAAGTAGTGAGCCAGCTACGAAATAGTGCATTTGATAATCGAGCAATCCGGTCGCATTTTATTGCGAAATGAAGTTAATTTTAACCAAAAGAACATACTTCATTCAAATTATCAGTATGCAAAAGTATTTCTATGTTTAGATGAATAATTGCAATCTATCCCAGATCTCACCAGCTGCGTTATTTCCACCAATACGAAAACAGACGAACGCGAGATTGGTTCCGCCGAAAATTAATTGTGCGCATGATAAGACAAGATTCTCTATTGTACTGAGCACCCCATTTGGGAGAGAGTACATAACACATGAAAAGTAGAACAAATAAGAAGGTAAACAAACATGTGCGACATGATCCCGTTTCCGCTCCCAGAAATCCACTAGGCCAGAGGTCACTTTCGCAGCTAGTGAGTTCTGGGGCTAGATTGGAATGAACCACTCTCGCAATACAAAATCTAGGAGAGTGATCAAGAGCTCTCGCTAATTCTACCAACATAAGAGAATGCTGTGATTTAAATTATTTGTCGCATGGACCATTGTATCATGAATATCAATCACTGGGACGAGGGAATCGAAATTTATCACAGGAGAGCCTCCATTTCACAAAGCTGTTTAATTTTCCGTTTTTCCTTGGCAATGCCCGCTAGAGCTTGTCGTTTGAGCTTGAACGCCTGTATGCTTCTCCTGAAGTACTGAGGGTGGCTGAGAGGACAAACGTACGACTGCTCTTTTAGGAAACGCTCAACGTAATATCGAAACTTCGTGAAGGATTCCGGATCATATTCACCGCCATCGCGCTTTGTCAACACAGAGAATAACTCGGCTAGGTACGAGTCAAGCTGTCCGGGATCAATCTCTTCTATATTCCGGTTTTCTCTTTTGTTTTCGGACAGCCAACATTGTACGGCTCCAATGGTAGTTACGACATTGGCTACAGTGGCATGAGACAGGCTCCCAGCATTGGCGAGTCGAGACCTGGCGTTTCGCCGGTGGAAAAACAGCATGTTCCGATGTTCAGAAGACTCGGGAAATGGCTCCGCATTCGGTGTCATTTGACGTCTATGTGTGGGTATGTCTATCTGGGGCACATGCATCTGAGATGGATGGGTGATTTCTGCAACTGGAAATGAAATAAAGTTCAGACTCACTGCTTTCTCCAGATGCATGCACCCCATGTATTCATATATGAGTAAGTTTATAGTCAAAACTGCACTTATGAGCAGTTGCTAAGCAACCACCTGTCCTATGACCACAGTACAGTATTAAAGTGCAACTGATAAATGCTACGTGTCAATATTTAATGACCACAAGTCTGCCTCTTAGTGATTACTCCTTTCTATATTTGAAAATTTCCTTATATTAACAGTCACCTCAAGTGGAATATTTACATAACAAGTTTCTCTTCTTCTAGCATGTCAGGGTACTGATCATCCTCAATCCAACATTTTATGGCGCAAGAAATGTCTCACAATTTTCACAATGAATATGTTAATATTGAACCGATGTACAAGCAGGATGAGAGAAAGTGTGAAATGAGGAGGATCATTGACATTAGCTTGCATCTGCCTATAAATTTATCAACCTGACCATGGATTATTTCATTTCTTTCTCCTTCCAACAGATGCGCATCTACGTGATGAATGGCTATGCCTTCACATGAAAATGTCATGATGGAAAAACAAGAGAAAACATTAGAGGGGCTCATTGGGTGCGAATAACCCCCTCTCAGAGCCCAAAACGTATTGTATTTCCCAATATTGGGAAGCACACTAAAGTACTGAGTCTTCCAATAACCAAGCAAAGGAAATGACCCCTCTGAAGAAATCCAGGCAACACCCATGAAGCCGGATTCCCTATCCACCAACCAGAGAATGACTGATTTAACCCTTTGAACCCACTTTTGCGACCTCTGACGTCAGAACCGACTTATTCAGCCAATCAGATAATGTTTTATGTCGTATCCGCTTCACAGGTACATGTACATGTATAGTTTGGTCGCCCAAGCCAAAAGGGATCCTCTGCCGCTCATAGAGTCCCCAAGGGTTGAGCAACACTGTTCAGATTATGCATATACCCGAGAGGCTTCTGACAAAATTTTTATCTCTATTTTAGCGGGGAGCTCAGGGTCAGGTGTTAAAAGACATGGAAACTCTCGGGTCCAAAGCTGGTACCAGATTATGAAAATTTGCTTGATCATAAATGTAGAAAAGTTATGAAGACTTTCACCTAATCAATTTTCATAGCAACTGGCTACATGTACATGTACACATGCAAGTCCCCGATCAATGATTTTGTGTCTTGCTAGTATACAATATCAGTATGTCGATATCAGTCAAGAAATGTCTTACACCTGGGATTGAAATATGACAAGAGAAATTTAGTAGCCCCATTATTATACATTATATTATATTATACATGTCCAATGATATGCTGTACTATTTAAAACGACGACAAATTCAATCACGGGTCTGTATTCCGCCAATTTATGTCATTTGGTTTTAAAACATACCAAAAGTGTCACTAAATGACAAGCAAGATACGTTCTGAACCTTTGCCAACACCAATTTGAGCATATACAGGCCTGCCGTGAGACTCTAGAGCATCTGTAAGCTTAGCTCAATATAATGGAGTTACCAATCTCTCTATCCCCAAAAAACACTAAACTAAGTCCATAGGGCCTACAAATGATCCATTGTACATACATGGTCTACAAGTAGTGTTTCGTTTTCAACATATTACATGTATTAGAAATATCCAACATTTTCACACTGGCAAATATTTCAAGCACATGTCTTACAGATCATGTAGACTGTACTGATATATGTAGGCCTACATAGCGCAGGTACAATGTGGTGCACTATTCTGGGTTGTACAGTATTAACCTTTTCAATGTTGATGACGTGCACTGCACGTCACTGCTTTCTCTCCTCATTGTGTTCATGACGTGCAGTGTACGTCCAAGTTCGCAGTCGTTCTGTGACAGTGACGTTACGTCGGCGGGCAAAATTCTATGCATTGAGAGACACGCTGATCAAACAGAAGGTAATTCCGTCGTTACCGGCGCATCCACAAATGGCATTTCGTATTATTTTGACATCAAAGCATGGACGACACGTATTCTCGTAAAGGCCGCGACATGGCAGGAGAACCCAGGTTAAACAGTGAAAGGGTTAATATGAAAGTAATCATTTCAAAATCTCTATGGCATGATGGGATATAATTAATTAATCTCTACAGCATGATGGGATATAAATAATTTTCTGATTGGTCAAATCAAATTTTTGAACCAAGAAAGCTGGTATTTTCATCGGCTTCTGAAAAAATCTGGAAGGAAATCCAGCCAACCATAGAGATTCTGCAGGAATCTAGTCTATCACAGCTGATTACAAGTTAAATGTACATGTACACAAACTTCACAAATTCACCTACATGTATGGTTTAACAAAACATGAAGATGTTTAAATTCAGATGTTCACTGTCTAGAGACAATAGGTCGAGCTACATGAATTCAGTTTGAGGAACCATCCGATGCAAGCTTTGCTCGGCGCCTCTCATTCGCAGTTCGCGTCAATATCCCACGCCTTCGCTTGAAAGCGAGATAGCTCTTCCTGAACTCAACTGCACTGAAGATGGAACAGAGATAATTACGATCTTTTAAAAAGCGCTCAAGGAATGAACGGAAATTAGCGAAGGAGTCTGGATCGTAGTCACCGCCATCACGCTTAGTCAGAATGGAGAAGAAGTCAGCAAGATATGGATCGAGTTCTGCTGGAGAGATGTCTTCTATATTTCGGTTATCTCCTCTGTATGACGACAGCCAATACTCGACCGTGGCGACTGCAGCTATGGTGTTCCTCATAGATGCTGCCGACATATGATCTTTAGTCGGTAAGATTCGAACTTTGACATTTCTCTTGTGATGTAAAAGCTTCTCTTCTTCTACAATAGAACTGATGATTGTCGTCCCCAAGTCCCCGATGACGGTTTCTTTTTGGGCGGACGTTGTTGTTGTTGTTGACATTCCGGAAGAATCGCCATATTCTGGAACTGGAAACGAAAAGACGATCAGAAGCCTCTCCATTATTGCACAGTAAACAGATGTATATCCATGGCATACATGTACAAGCAACATATCCTATCCACTGCAGGATGGACTCCTACGATGAATACAATTGTATGTGGATTCTACTACATTGTACGAACATTCATCGATTGTAATTTTTAGAAAATGAAACCTGCATTGTATGATGTAGTGTGTTCACGTTCAGTGAGGAAATGTCCAATATATAAACAGATCTGTTTTGTGTACTGATGGATGACAACGATTGTTGCCCTGCACTGAAGTCAAATGCATACATATGACTTTGGCTGAAATAAATCGCTACGTCTTATATGTAAGTGCCTCTGGAGCCTCGCAGCATATAATGTTATGGAGTCGGAGATACCAGGCTGGGCTTTGAACAGACTATAAATTGAAACACTGCTATTTATGCCACAGCAGCCAATAGAACCACAAAAATGACGAGTTATTCTGAGAGACCAGCTCCAGATTTTAAAATATTGACATGTTTTACAAGCCATCAAAAGAATACCAACTCTCTCACCTGTGTGGGAAATTTAAGGCAGCTAAACATATATATCCCTTCCATGGATTTTATTGACCGATGGAAGTGTGATACACAAAGGCAGACTGGTGCCTTGATGATTTAGATTTTAGTTTTGAGACAACAGCGCTTGATGGGCATGATTGAATCACCAATAAACCATCAGGTTCTTGCAGGTCTACTTTCTATAAATTGTGGGAGCTTCATTGTGAATCCTGTTCTTGCACAAGCCTATCTCCCACCATGGAATATGTCCATAGCAGTGGAAATAATTGCATAACCAGGCTACATGTACATGAACCAAAAACAACCACAGCTACATGAACGAGTGAACTACATCTAAATATTATTGATTCAGCCGTTCAGTATACAAATTAGGGAGCTTCCTCAAATTAGGGCATTAGTTCCTGGAGAGGAATGGCATATACATGTATGCCAGTTATCCAAATGGGATACACCGTGCCCAGTTTAGTATTCTGATCTGGATGGCATACATGTATGCCATTCCTCTCATGCTATTGCATGATATGGCATAAGCCATCCTTTGTCTGTTGAGTTCCAAAAAGTATGGCATGGAGTTGCACTCGTCACACCATGCTTCTCTGTTTGGAATGCCATAAATGCCAGTTCCTAGCATGCCCCAATTTCAAGAAGCTCCCTTACAGTGTCCCAAGTTCATGCTCATTCCAATCATCAGGAGAAATAGTCATGTCTGAAAATGCTCAAAAGTACATGTTACATGCACATGACCGTTCAGTCACACACCGGCCATGCCGTCAAGTTCAATGAAGGATATTAACTCGGCAGAGCTCCTTCAGACTGCAGTTTCAATCGAAGTCTCTCTTTGGCTGCTTCAGTCAATTCCTTACGTCGGAGTTTGAATGCTATGTGACTATTTCTGAAAACTGTTGGGTTGCTTATAGAGCAGGCGTAATTCCGTTCTTTCAAAAAGCGCTCAACATACGAGCGGAAATTGGTGAATGAATCGGGATCATAATCACGCCCATTTCGTCTCTTCAGAACCGAGAAGAAACCAGCAAGGTAGGTGTCAAGTTCTGAAGGAGGTATGTCTTCAATATTTCTGTTTTCCCCTTGGTACGTGGAAAGCCAGGATTCCACCGTCCCGACTGCACCAACAATGTTGGCTCGAGTCGTCTGAGATTTTGTCTCCCAATTCAGGACCCGCTGTTTCACTCTGTTCTTGTGGGAGTTTTTATGTAATTCCATTTGAGATGCGGCACTGTCAACATAACTCGGACCTGGATGCATTCCTGATGACGGTCCCGGCAAATCAAGGTCTCTGCTAGAAACATGGCACAGCCTTGACAGGATCTTGCAGCTGAATTCTGGAACAAAATTTAAAATGCAGTTTTAACAGTCTCTAACAAACTTGGACAATGGAAAATCACAACACCCTGTAACAGTTACTTCTGTATTGCAAACTATGTATAAGATACAAGTAAAACTGTTGCCTCTGATCATCAAAAATCCATAGAAAATGCCTAATATGTCCAGTTGATGAGTTGATGCAGACAAAGAAATACAAAAATTCACGCAGGACAAACTAATAAAGAAATGCAGATCTTAGAATGTTCATATCATTTAATTTCTATAATCACAGAAGCAATTCATACATGTACATATCCATGAAAGGAAGGCCATCATTAAAATATATGTGTACATGTAGTCTTAAATAGTCCTCACACAAACAATACATGGAAATTCATGCCATTCAATGCATACATTCTTGGATCATGCCCATATTTAGCTCTCTAAAGTCCACATAAAAACAGATGTTTTCATCAAAAGATACGAATGCACCTTATACAAGGAACAGACCTCACACAAGGAAATCAATGCTATCTCAATGCAGACATTCTTGGATGATGTTCATATTTGTTTTCTATAGTCCACACAAAATCAAATTTTTCCATCAAAAGATCATCAATGCACCTAATACAGACATGATACAAGGAAATCAATGCTATCCCAATGCAGGATGATGTTCATATTTGTTTTCTGTAGTCCACACAAAACCAGATTTCTTCATCAAAAAATCATCAATGTACCTGTGTGTAACTACTAGTACATGTACTGGACAGTTATACTATGTAGGCCCCCTTATATACAAGGAATTTCCTGCTATTCAAACAGGTCCATGCATACATGTACATCCTTGGACCATGTTCATATTTAGTTTTCTATAGTCCACATAAAATCTGATGTTTTCATCAAAAGATCATCAATGCACCAGTGTACAACAACATGTAGCCTACTGCACTGGAGTGAGTGAATCAATATGATTTAACATCGATTTCAACACTGGACTGGAATACTACAGGCCTTCTCATGTGGCATCATGAAGCCTGCGGTAAGGAAGCTTCTTGAAATTAGGGCAGGAGTTCCTTGAGAGGAATGGCAAAGTGTAGTGTTCGGATCAGCAGGTCTGGGCTACTGTATGGCAAGCCGTTTGCCATCCTTTCTTTGGCGAGTTCGAAAATGGATGCCATAGAGTTCCTAGGAGTTCCAACTCGGCGCACCATGCCACACCATTAGGATTGCCTTATGCCAGTTCCTAGTATGCCCAAATTTCAAGAAGCTCCCTAAACAAATTCTTGTGATGTTGTTCATGAAGATAATGTCAAACAGAAATATAACTACAGTCCACAGCATACAATGGTGCTACATTGTACTCAATCGGACAAAAGCAGTACAAAAGCAGTACAGTGAAACCTGTGAATAAACCAAACTCTAAATACCAACATTATCCATGGTCTCAAAACCCTGTCGAAATCGACATTATAATCTGGTCCCAACCATGGTTGGTATACACAGGTTCATTGTAATAAAGTGCAATGCCGATGTATAAAATCCCACATGTAGGACTTTACATGCAATAGAATGTTTAATAATTCTCAGGGAGAATTTTATATGTACATGTAGCAAACTTTGTCCTTGCACAGATCACATGTCCAGTACAGTCAGGCTTACTCAAAATACACAAAGCCAATCAAATTTTAATCGAATTCTCCATAAGTAACGTAAAGCACAATTGATTCCATCAACAATCAGTCTGTCAAGTTTGGGGGTGTCACCGTAATGGCGTTTAACGAGTTCGCACAGCTGGGCAAATTTCTGGGGATTGAGAGCCTCCTTTCGCCTCCCCTTGGGGCCACAGAAGTTTCTGCCCTGAGCATTCCTGTTGAACAGTTCTCGTAGGGTGAACACCTCAAAAAGAATGTTCTTAGCAAGATTACTAGCGCTGCTGGACCTCTGCACGAGTTCGGCCATTTTGGTATCAGTTATATCAATGGAGTCTTTGACCAGAGGCTCAACTTCAGGAAGGTCAGACACTAGGAATGTCAGGTTGGTCAAGTTGATGTGTGTTGCCAATAACTCGGCCGGTCGAAGCTGCCAGAATCGCTGATCGGTAAACTTGCCAGGTTCCTCCTCTATGTGGGGAAGAGGTTGTGATGCATTGGTCCTTCTACATGTAGGATAATCGTAGACTGTCTCACCATGCTCCATTGGTGCTTCTATCATAGGAACAGCTGTCATAGCTGGATCTCCACCTGTCTGGATCGGAGCCAGCATTCTTTCAGATTTGACCTGAATTTTCTTATCATGAGAGTACAAGTCACTATCTTCTTGCTGAGCAATGGATGTTGCACCTGTGCCCCCACTCATGCTGGGGGCAACTTTCCATTTCCTTTGCATGGACATGTCTGAAGGGGACGGTTTGACATCTTCTGGAACTGGAAACCAAAGGAAAAATTCAAATCTTTCTCTCATGCCATAGTTCAATGTATCCATGTTTTGGATGCACATTAATTATCAAAACAGATTTTATTTTTCAATTGCACAAGACAACAACCATTATTATGTTCAACGTTTGTGAACATGTTGGACCTCATTCTGATTGTGGCATTTTTCTACTCAAAAGCATGAACACCACATCGATCCCAAGATATTACCACCATCCGCCCGTTTCTAAATTCCACAAGTGAGTCAGTGAGTATGTTGGGACATCACTTTCTATAATCTTTCACATTTGGGTCATATTACTTTATACACCTGGGTACCAAACACATGGGCCACAGAATTCAAAGTCCATTATAAACTGCATTCAAAGCATTAAACATGTTAGCAAATAGTTTGAATGCATTTGTAGCCACATTATACATGTTCAATTTTACTCCGTGTACATGTACATGTACTTCATTTAATGAGGGTAAAACACAGTTTAAGTACAGAGACCAATCTACCATGTGGACACTCAAAGAAACAACTATTACAACAGGGAAAGAATAGGAGGAGAAAACCACAACTAAAAGCACATAAATGAAAATGATAGAAATAACAGCACATAAATGAAAATAATAGAAATAACATAGACAGATTGAATATTTAAATGTATGCCAATTTAAACCAGACAACTGATTTAAAAGTCCATGACATATCATATGAAGATCAACAATATAAAAGTTTATGATAATTTAAAACAGACAACTTATCTAAAAGTCTGTAGACAGTGTTTACAAGCCCTAAAACAACACCTAGTTCACATATTCGGATATTTGGAGGCAACTGAAGCAGAAAATTTAAAAGAAATTTGGTTGTAGTCAATAATGATAACATTTATTGGGGATATTCTATGGTGAATGTACATTTTCTGATCAAATCATACTACATGTATCGGCTTAGTTCAGTCAAAAAGTCCATCTAGATTTTACACTGATCATCCCTGAACCTCATTGTGAGGCAACATTGCACAAATGAATTTATCAGAACTTCACTTTCCTAAATTCTTAGACAGCAACAGCTTCATGTACATGTCCAGGTTTCCTAAAAGCCCAAAAATCATAAGGTACATGTATTCAAATACTCAGCAATAGTCTCCATGGAAAACCGGAATCATGATGAATGGCACCTGTATGGGCGATACATACATGTACATGTAGTCTGGCATGTTGACTCCAGTCGCTTTAAGATAAGTCTCTAGCATCTAGGCAAGCAACGGATTGTGGAATAAAGCACTGAATAGCCTGAAAGTGCTACCCTTTCTGAGTTTTTCAAATGTGTCCGGTAACCCAACGTGGGACCCCTCTAAGTTTGCTCTCTTAAACTAGTTGATTCTATAAACCCATTCCTAATCATATCAGGGAAGTCAACAAATTCTATCTTCAGACTGCCGGCAGTGAACATACAACCAATCAACATTGAGTCTGACAGTCCATAAATAACTCAATGATTTGTTGATGCCATCGGAAATCTGTTTATCCAATTTGGGCGTATCACCATAATGGCATTTAACGAGTTCACACAGCTGAGCAAACTTCCTGGGATTGAGTGCCTCCTTTTGTCTTGCATTGGGGCCTTGATAGTTTCTGCCCTGAGCATTCCTGTTGAATACTTCTCGAAGGGTGAATGTCTCAAAGAGAATATTCTTAGCAAGATTACCAGCACTAGAGGACTTCCTTACAAGTTCGGCCATCTTGGTGTCAGATATTTCAATGACATCTTTGGTCGGAGGCTCAACTTGAGGAAGGTCAGCAACCAGCCGCATCAGATTTGGCAGGGTAACATGTGTCAACTCCAAATCGACTGGTCGAAGCTGCCAAAATCTCTGGTCAGTGAACTTCATAGGTTTCCTGTTTTGGGGCAAAGATGACCTATGCTTGAACTGTGAGATAACGGAGCATTGCCGTGTAACTGCCCCGGTCTGTGGTCCTGTTCTAGCACTGACCGTTTCAATACATACTCCTGTTCTACAAATGTCTGCCACAGCTGGTGCGCCAGCCCTTTGAATCTGGGGCAAACCCCTGTCCAATTTATGCTGACTTGTTCTCATATGCACATCCAAATCACTGACTCTCCGTTGAGTGATGGACCTTGTGTCGGTGTTCTCAACCTTCACTTTCCATTCTGTGTAATTGGACATTCCTTTAGGTGATGATTCAGCATCTTCTGGAACTGTAAACCACACAAATATTTCAAAATCCTGGTCCAACATAAGTTCACCCTAATTCAATATGAGAGAAATGAAGAGAAGTCAGTAGGGTTTTAAACATGATTGGCCACACAGTGAAAAATGATGCATTTAACTGGTCATGGCATTATTCAGTTTAACTGTCAGAAATTGTACAGGAGTCTTTTTAATCATGAGAATTAATAACACCCTCAGCCTGTCCCCAAGGTAACAGATGAACAGGTATCGGAACCAATACAAATATGTTCAAGGACTGGGCATGATTTTATCAAGATTTGCATCAAGTTTACGAGTAGGTTGTTGTTCAAACTAGCTGCAGACAATGCATTATGTGCTTCCACTAGGCCCACCTACCAACATATTATGTGGATTAAAACACTTATTTGGCATTTTTTTTTGTCACGAATAAGTTTGTTAATTGACTACATAAGTAGCAGACCTGGACAAGCGCAATATTGCGGAGATGGGAAACCAGTTCATCAACACAGAACCATGGAAATCTCTCAAAGCCGTAAGTAGACAATGTCAGCGACATTCACTTCAAAATGGCAACAGCAGCAGAGCCATTCTCAGTCCAACCCATAAAAACATGCACTTCTTGAAATTAATACAGGCCTGTACACGTACATGTAATATATACATGCATGGTGGTCTCCGGGATTCAGTCGGTCATTCCGCTATACATATGAATTGACGTATAACTTCCAATAATGCTAAAGCATGAAGTTTGAGTTCCACCAATTTAACTGAAAGTATGGCTCATTCGGATTAATAGTTTTATCCTATATACAGGATATTAAGAGGAAAATGATATGCAGATTCAGCACATGTCAGGAACTATATTTCTTCCCACATGTGGTATTTATGGGGCTTATCACAGCTGCCATTCAGTACATGGCGAGTCAGGTTAGATTTGCCCTTGAAGCCACGCCCACATGCTTTACATACATGTGGTCGCTTGTCCGAATGTGTCGTTTCCATGTGCCTCTTCACAGCGGTCTTCCACCTGCTTTCATAATCACACTGTTTACATCTATATAGCTGTGGGTGGTCATCATGCACAACACTGTGGTGTTTGAGCTCGCTCTTTGAAGCGAACCGTTTCTCACATTTGTCGCACTTTAATGGCTTCACGTGGATCAGCTGGTGTCGTTTCAGATTTGCTACTGTACTGCACAGCTTCTCGCATTTGCCACATGCGTGTACCTTGTCATTGTGCTGAAGCACATGTGCTCTCATCCCACGAAAAGACGTGAGGGTTTTCCCGCACACTTTACATTTACACACATCTGTTCCGTTGTGCTTTCTTTTGGAATGCTCCTTCAACTTTTCATTAG
The DNA here is from genome assembly GCA_036873755.1 of Hanleya hanleyi. NCBI lineage: Eukaryota > Metazoa > Mollusca > Polyplacophora > Lepidopleurida > Hanleyidae > Hanleya > Hanleya hanleyi. Next base: position 73,183 of record JAVTVY010034715.1, on the reverse strand, counting down.
AGAGGAACTTCTCGTCACAGTCACCACACTGGATGTTGAAATCCCCGTTATGTTTGCGGATGTGTAGTCTCAGTGATGACTTTGTCTTCAATGAACGGTCACAAATATGACACTTGTAGGAGTTGTCTCCCTGTTCACCGATGGCCTCGGCTGGCATGGCTTCTGGATCTAAGAATAGACGCACACAAGTTTGTCGTGAATGTACAGAACTTCTGACCAGGCATAAGGGTGGTCCATATTTATCTCATTCATAGTTTCTCTCCTTGTTTGCCCTTTTCATACTTGTATTTCACAACATTTCATATCTATGTACATACATGTGAATGTAGCAATGTTCATTGGGAGCTCGCATATACGATCCTACATCATTTTCTGCGCACCTTTTTACCTTTCAAGCAGCCGCAATCAAATTGTTTACTATGCTTAGGATACACAGAGCTGAATATAAAGGTAGAGAATTATGGTTTTACATTGCATTCAGCAATATTTCAGAATATACAGGGCTCACGATGCATCTTTTAGCGATCCATAAGAGAGTGTACGTGTAAACAGCTTAAACAGCCTAACTTGTACAAGAGTCAAGACATAACTATTATCGCATGGAAATTAGAAGTTCACCATTGTGATATAAGCTTATCACCTTGCATTTTGGCTGTGTAAACTAAAATAACAAACATGGGTAGTGTGTAGAGGTGTAGTCATCTCACACCTAAGATACATGTATGAGGTAACATAGGAGCCAATGGGCTTCAATATTAACAGCACGTTGTTTTTCTTTTCTCCAAGGTTGAAGTAGGCCTACACATGTACACAACATAGCTGAAATTTGATCATGCACCATGTGCATTCTTATGTTATTTTAGCATAAACATTTTTTCTTTTTGTCTTTTTCAAAATAAATAAGGTTCTTCTTGGTCTCATGGACAATATCCCACAAACAATAAAAGTTAATCCAGACAGATGGACTGGAATAATGATCACAATATACAACCTTGCTACAAATATGACACCAACAGAATCCAATGTAATCTGATTCATATACATGCACAACATCCCCAACATCCCGCTGAGGGAAACATCAGTTGACCAATGGCCAGCCAAGGAAGGCAATTGACAGGCATATAATGCAGCCATGGGTGGGTGCGAGTGAATATGACGCTTGTGACTGTACAGTGTGTGAAATAGGAAAATAAATTCTAGTTGCCCCTGGGCAAGTACGGGCAACCAACACATCCAAATGCAATGCAATTCAAGCAAAATTAGGTTGCCCAAAGGAAATTTTGGTTGCCCCGGGCAACAGGGCAAAGGGCTATTTCACACCCTGCTGTAGCCATGTAGTTTATATTTTTTTATTAACTGTTATGCTACTGAGTTCTTGTATGTTGTACAAGGAAAACTGCGACTTTGTTTTATTTTAATCCTGATTTCATGATCAGTAATATTATTTAATTTCGTTTTCTGACAACTTTCCTAACATCATGAACATAGCAGTGTACCGGGTACATGTATCCCTTCTGGTTTAGTCAACGTTATTCGATCATATTTTATAGCTAAATCGACGATGTTGTGAGTGTAAATAAAATTTATTCAAAGAGACTACAGTACTTTGCGATAATAATTGCGGTAAATGACAGGATATTACCGCGGGAAATCTCGGTTTTTCTGCTGCCTTTCTCCCGGGACTTTTCCAAGTTCTTGTCCACCATATGGAGTGTGTGACGTCCCATTGAAAAGGGATCGAGGCCGTGAATTTGAACGAGGTGTTTTCCCATTTCTCTAGCAACGGTAGGGGCCACTAGGATATTGGTAAACTTGATTGGATAAGCATGGCCATGTAACCTATGTCTACAGTACTTCAACTGGGTCAAGTTGATCTGGCGAAGATGCCATTTTTATCTCATCGCGAAGAATTACGTGGGGAAGAAGGTTGACAGAAATGTGAAAATTAAGTTTGTTTAGTGAATTTCAGTCATTTCATCACTGTGGAAAGATTTACTGCGCTTTTATTTTTAAGCTTATACTTACGCCACTTAAAAAAATCAATATATTTTGATATTATTTCCCGTAAGTATTTCTATTCAACTGCCCTTGACTCGATTTTATGGAAAATTTCATTCGCATTTCAAATTTATTTATTTTCAACTTCTGATTCTCTTTTTATTAATTTTACGAACACAGAATAGCAAGTTTTTATCCAAAGATCAATGTCCTTTGACCCGCAGTTTTAGATACGTTTGGCTCAAGCCACGATCATGGCAACCCGCAGCATAACAGTTAATCATGTTAACAAGCTTGAGAACAGGAGTGATTGAGTTTATAGGGTTTATATTGCATTTAGCAGTATATCGGCCAAAAAGCGACGATATAACTGGGTCATTCCATGAAATGGCGGTACCAAAGTGTGACATGCAAACCAATTTTGAATAGATGTCAATTGCTGGCTGCACCAAGTCAGGGATAATATTGATATACAGAGATTCGGAAAACATAAGAAAACGGATAATATTCCACAATTTGGGAGAAAAATAAAAGAATGAAGTTGCGTGTGTAACGAGGACACCAAACTATATGCAAAATTCACCAAATAACACGTTAATTTAAGTGTCAAATAGAATAAAAACATGATCAAATTGTTAGAATATTTAATCCTATTCTTAGTCAGCATATTTTAGTGGCATTGACTGCCTCAATTCCAATCAAGTGGTGCGTGTAACATGGACACCAAAAATGGCTTCGTGTCCTTTCGCATACATCATGTGAAATCACCATACTAGGTCGCCATCAAACTCTAGACTTTACCATCAAACTGGTCATGGCACATGGACATTTTATATGAAATGGTCTTAGTTTCACTTTCTTTCATCCGGAATCAACATTTGTTTGTCACACATGTAACGAAGTGGCAAACGTAACTGTTCAGGACGCGAAATAGCACAATACTACTTACCCGCAATTTTTTTGCAATTGCCTCATTATATGACACCTACTCTAAAGTGGCTCCACCAGCCATGTCACAAATATTGGGTTCCATTGCTGCACATTGTAATTCATGCCAAAAAAAAAACAAGAGCCCAAGGGGCTTCAATATACGCCTGTATATCTGGAATTATATTGGTCCAAATTTCAAGTTTGTTTAATAGCCTTCATTCCAATTGGTAGCTAGCACACCAGAGAAAGGTCTACAATTTTGTGCTTCTGAGAATGTAACATATATCACATCTTATACTTGATTCAGTTTTGGGTGACTGTGACCTTGACCTTTGATCGATTGATGTATGGCTCCTCTTTGCCATGCGAGTAAGGTATACTCAAAGTTTGGCACCAATCCATACCTTGAAACTAGAGTTATCGCATGGACAACAAATGTTAATGGATGAATGGATAGAACGCAACATCGCATTGCATGACCTCGTCTTCGACAGGCATACGAAAATGTGACTTGTAATGAATTCCTGATTTTGGGGTCACAGTGACATTGACCTTTGACCTTGACCTAAATTTTGGTACAGGACACATCGTCTTCCCTCAATGTATCAATGGACACAAAAAAAAATCATGATTTTTATAAATCTCATGATTTTGGGGGTCACAGTGACCTTGACGTTCGGCCTTGACCTACATGTCCCCCTAATGTATCCACTGACACAAAAAAAAATACTTTTCAAAGATTTCTTGATTCTGAAGTCACAGTGACCTTGACTATTGACCGTGACCTAAATTTTGGTACATGATAAACCGTCTCCCCATAATTTCTCAATGGACACAAAAATCATGATTTTTAACAATTTCACAATTTTGGGTCACAGTGACCTTGACCTTTGACCTTGACCCACATTTTGGTATGTGACACATCGTGTCCCCCTAATGTATCTACTGACACAACAAATGTTATTTGTAATAATTTCCTGATTTTGGGGTCAGTGACCTTTGACCTTGACCTATTTTTTTGGTATGCGACACTTCATTTCCCCCTATTGAATCCACTCATAAAAAATTAGTAATTTTTATTGATTTCCTGATTTTTAGGTCACACTGACCTTTGACCTTGATTCTGGGGTCACAGCGACCTTGACTATGGACCTGGATCTAAATTTCGGTACATGACGAAACGAATCCCCGTAATTTCTCAATGGACTCAAAAATCATGATTTTTAACAATTCCACGATTTTGGGGTCACAGTGACCTTGACCTTTGACCTTGACCTACATTTTGGTAGGTGACACATTGTGTCTCCCTAATGTATCTACTGGCACAAAAAAATGTTATTTTTAATAATTTCCTGATTTTGGGGTCACACTGACCTTTGACCTTGACCTATTTTTTGGTATGCGACACTTCATTTCCTCCTATTGAATCCACTCACAAAAAATTAGAAATTTTTAATGATTTCCTGATTTTTCAGTCACACTGACCCTTGACCTCGACCTACATTTGGTATGCAACACATCGTTCCCCCCTAGGGCATCCACTCACCAAAAATTAGAACTGTAGATAGAAAACTGTCAACGATCAATGATTTCCTGATTTTAGGCAACAGTGACCTTTGACCTCTGACCTCGACCTTAATTTTGGTACGCGACATCGTCTTCACCTAGCGTATCCACTCACAAAAATTTGCAACTGTGGATAGAAAACATTCACAGATGTAGACCGGACACGAACACTTCAGTGATTTTCTGTTTTTTTAGGCCAGTGACCTTTGACCTCTGACCTCGACCTTCATTTTGGTACGCGACACATCGTCTCCCCATAGGGTATCCACTCACCAAAAATTAGAACTGTAGACAGAAAACTGTCCCAGATATAGACCGGACACGGCGGACGGACAGACGGACACACGGACGGAAACCGCCATCACATAATACGTCCGCCTTTTGGCGGGCGTATAATAAGTAAAATGCAAGCCGAGGGTGGTGCGTGTAACCACATGAAAGAGGACATGAAAGCGAGACATATTATATTCCAACTACAGCTATTACGGACACATCAAAATCCTGTCATATTTGGATCGATAATAGACAAGATTAGCCCAGCTCAAGAATAGTTTTGAATGACCATTGAATGACATTTTCTTGGTGACAGGTAAGAGGTAAGGTAAGTAACAAAAGAGGACACCAAGCGTTACACGTGCAACCTGAATTTTGAGGGTTTCATGCATCCAGAATCTGCATTTAAGGGTGACTGATATGAAATAAACTAAAATAAATTGAAAGACATGAGCCAGATCGATACTTTAAGTTGTTTTATTGGTCATATTCCTCATATGCTGACACCGATGGTCCTCCAAAAGTAATGGCCGTACCTATAACTAAGATGTTATCTTATGTATATCTACTTTTATCTGGCATTAAATAGGAATAAATGTTTTTAAAATCAGTGTAATATTTTAGAAAATTCACTGGTTTTAAGTTTGAGTGCTTAGTGGTGACCCAAATTTCATGGAATGACCCAACTATGATATGATTAACTGGAGATATGTGACTAGCCATGTACAGTCATCCTGTAGAGCAAATTTATCTTTCGCTTGCGGCAGCAGACATGGTACAAACTCATGCTGCTTGAGAACATGATAACCGGCCTTTGACTAATTAATGTTTTCTAATTAGCTGCAATGTTTCCCATGGAAAAGCAAAAACCCTGCACAGCACAGCAACAACATGTCCGACTGAACACTCAAAACAACAGCTAAGCAGCTCGTCTTTCAACAAGCACCATAGATCTTAATCAACTGCCGGATTCATACTGATCATTGACTATGAACCCAAACCATTATCACTGAAATTTTCTCTTCAAACAATTTTTTAAGTGCATATCACAGTTTCGCAGTACCTCAGGCCATCCATAAAAAAATCTGCGCTTTAGGTAACCCTACCAACCGAAAATATCTAGCAATTTTGGGGTCGTCCAGAACTGATCTTTGTTTTTTTTTTTAGCTGAAATTTTGAGTTCACTGCTCTACTCCAATTTTCAGTAATTTTATTTTTTTATCTTGAAAATCAAAGTAGATCTATACAAGTAAATTTTCTATATACTTGATTATGGCTGGGGTATCCTTTAGAACCTGTAACCATTCAACCATAAATAATTCACAAATGTACCTTTTAAAGAACTTTTTCAAAATAAATGCCAAAAGTAATAAAATTAAATAACTCCAACTAACCCACCTCTGTTCTTTACCCTGTAACTAGTGTTACCTCAAACAGTCCTATTATTATGGATAACCTCAGCAGAATAGTAAGCTTATATTTGCATATGAAAAGGTTCTTTTGAATTATGATATCATATTTTCTAACTTTGAGCCGATTGCCAAATCAACTCAACAGAGATGGAATAAAAAGACCGAAAAGCGTATACACAACTGGGCGAGTACACATGTCCTCCATTATACATGTAACAGTCCATTATGAAGTGAGGTTCAGTATAGCGCAGCCACTGTTATACATGTATCCTTCAATATATACTGTACTTTGTACGCTACAGTTATGAAGACTCACATATGGCGTGGTCAGTAAGTTGTATCCCAACTTCAGCATTATAATGAGTGACATGTATTAGCAAATTAATTAACAAAAAGTACTTTGATCAGCTGAATATACCATCATGATACATGTCACATTTTTAAGACAATTTTTTGTAATATCAGTGATAATTCTGATTTACAGCGTAGGCCATCCACACTATTTAATAGGTGTGTTTGAGGAAACAAGATCAACAAGAGGTGTGTAAGTAGGTAAATAATTATTTTATTATTTTTGGCATATATGCTATTTCGGAAAAGTTGCTTGAAAAAAGGACATTTGAAGTAGAGCTACATGTAGGATCTTCCACAGCCTTGTACAGATACACAATGTAGATTTAATTGCATCTACATGTTCATGTAGTTTGATGTGATAAATCAGAAAATAGTACATTATAACAGTAATTGTTGAAAATTTTGAACAGATTACAGATTACAAAAACAGTTAAAAAAATATGATAACTGGAGCTGTCCCTAAAATAGCTAAATATTTAGGGTAGGTAGGTCCCTCAAACACAGATTTTTTCATGGATGGCCTTCGAAAGTTGGGTGATATGTGAAGAGCATTGAATGATGATAGAATGATTATAATACATGATGAGAATTAGAAAACTCTACCATTTGAGAGAATATGAACCACTTGATAGTTTTGTACAAGGCAATCTGCTATTCATGAAACAGACCTACAGGCACAGTGTATGATATTGAACATCACACGCATTAATGTTCCTAAATATTTGCCGAAAGGCTCATTAAACTTAATTGTTCGATTATCATCATCTACTCGTCAGGAGAGTGAGGCAGACGAGTGGATCTCATTTTTATCCTGACGTTTTATCCTGTAAAATATATGGTGCCAAACAAGCTAATTATCTAAGATCATCATCTTGAGAAAACCCGGACGGACGGACAAACTTTCCATGCTTGTCCGCAAATGTAGCCTAAATGACACTGCAGAAACAACATAAAAAAATTTGGGGGCGAGGAGAAAATTGAGTTGGGCAGAGATGATAAACAAACAATTACTTTTGACAAGCCTATAATCTGGGAAGCAATGTGAAATAATTCAGGCTGTCTACCACCACCTTACCTGTCGTAAGAAATGTGCAGAACTGCTGAATACCGTCTAAGAGGTCACAGTGGCTGAGATACGATCATGTGCAATGTGTGCTTCAGTAATGTGTTCTACATGTATCATACATATGTATCTATACTTGATTTCTCATGTGCAGCCCTATGATAACCTGATACAATGTATACAGGTAGCCTATAGCCGAAGGAAATATTGGAATACTATTCGCGGCTGGCCATGTATGTATACTTCTACATGTAGCAGTAGGTGAAATTAAAGAAATAGACAAGGAAGCGGTTCACTGCTGATAGGAATATGTACAAGAAAGAACTGAAGAAAGACTACATGTACATGGTAATCCATATAATAATTCAATCCCCCTATTAAAATTCAATCACCCCAAATTTTGGGACAAAATTTCAATCAGGGGTTCTAATAAATTGGATCGCCCACTAAAATCTTTGACAGAACGAGGAAGTACTAATGGTTTATATGTATGATTTTGAACCACTTTCTCAACTTCCTGGTCTAAAAAATTTGATCACTCCCAGATTTTGCTGAGGGAAGTTTCACTTCCTGTGATTGAATTATTGGAGGTATTACCTTATTAATGATAGTCAAAGTTGGGGCAAACACTGAGATGACATAGGGCCAAAATATGGTCTACGTTGGGTCAATTCACTTCTTCCTTGTACTACATTGAATACATATTGTGTACATGTTACTTTTAACATAAAACGTGGTTAGGTCATCCACAAAAAAAATTGTGTTTCGGGCAACCCTACCTCCATGTGACCTACCCAAAATAATTCTTAAATGTTAGAATACATGTAGGCCTACATGTACATGTAGATGGGGTTTTTTCCCAATTTCCAATGGTCTTGATGACTATAGGTCCCTCAAATTCTTATCAATTAATATTTTCAGAGTTCGTACGTCAATACATGTACATATAACACAGTAGGTACCGGTACAAGTAAATTCAGCTTTTCATGACCAACGTACTACAGATAGTTTTTCCAATCTCAAAGACTGAAACACACGTTATTATGGATGACCTAATTCACTGTGTCATAACATGTGACGTATTAACCTGCAACAAAATTTGGACGTAGCTCAATTATAACCATCTCTGTCAGACTATATATCCTGGTAGGTTCTTTGGTTGAACAATAATAATAATATCAGGTCATCAGCTGTTCTAATAAATTTGATCACCCAAAAATCACTGAAATAATGGAGAAACAATGAATTACATCCACAATTTTGAACCATTTTGATCACCCCAGTTTTATCGGATTACCATAGTCAGGAAATAAACAAATTGAAATTTTCAAATGAATTATGTCTAGGATTACCAGTGATGGCAGAATACACTTTTCACTTAAAATTAAAATTGAACTTTGCACCCAGTTGCCAACAGATGACAGATTTCAGAATATTGATACTTGACGACTACCTGGAAAAAATACAGAGTATGATCAGAGATGGTTAGAATGATGATAGTGGCATTCAAGTGTGAATCCCGACATTTATGTACAGTAAATAGATGAGACCAGATCTTGTATGTAAATTACTTATGTACAACCCATGATTTTGTTTATCTCTCAATGAATACATAATGAGGAATGGGAGAATGTACACTATGGGAAACTGTTTCATGTACCAAGGGAGACAACTGTCAGTGCATGAAGTTGATTATCCCCCCTTACTTGTGCATTTGCCTAGACAGCATGACAGATAAGAATAAAGTTCTATCCTATAGTACATTCATGTACATACATCGTGTACATTAGCTTGGACACTATAATTTTTTAGCTGTACATGGCAGTAAACTGAGCCAAGGTTGAAACTGGTATTCATACAGTCCATGTAAACAATATCATGGAGCCTGTGTTTCTTGTTCGAAATGAGAAATATATGGGCAACCGGGGATACCTGATTTAATTCATGAAAAGTCTTCAGTAACTCCATCAAGATGACTGGCTGAAATGTATTAGCAGTTTTTTCTGCAAGCCAATGAAAATGACCCGATTTATCATTTTAAAAGCGGCCCCGGACTCTCTTCTTGAGGCCTAAATTGAAAAGGTGTTTCAACTGCGAGAACTAGCATTTCCGATTTATCTTGTGGTTCTATTGTGAAAGCCTCCCAATAGCCTAGCTCTAGACCCTATGGGTCTACATCGCCCTGTGAAAAGGTGTTTGTTTGGGGTAACCCGACCGACCCAATAATATCCCCACGACTCAAAACTTAAAAAATAAAAAACACAAAAAAATAACCTAATCTGTCCAAGAAAATCAAATGTTTACAGTTCGGAAAAATCGTGGGAACAGTCTCGATGATGTCTCAGTGGCAATCGGGAGCCCTCAAAATGTTGAACATAGCAAAGTCACACGAGCGTTCCAGATCGCATGTCGAAAAAATGGCGGCCAAGCTGTGTTTTTACATGGGGGCCCTGATCGTGGCCAGCCGAAGCGAACCAGTTAACATCTTGGTACGCCTTCACACGTACACTGTACATACATATTGAAGTTCAAAAGTAATCACTGGTGCTTCCTTCAAACTGGGTGCAGCTATCACCTTCAATATGCATGGCTTAAACTCCCTCAACACAATCGGAATCTTACATAGTTTTTTTTCTCTCAACTTTCTACCTTCTTTCTTGATCTCCTGTAGGCATGGTGAATATTGAGATAAGGACAAACAAGAAATGTTTTAGTGGCAAAGTTGGCTATGGACCTGTGAACAAACGGAAATTTAAGCTTGTATGAGGATAAGGTTACATGAAGATCTGGTCTCAACTGACGAGTTCTGAAAATATTGAAGACACTCACCTGCATTACCGGCCTCTTGACTGACAGATTCGTCTGCACCGCCGAACGAGGTAGAAGCTGCAGAGGAGTTATCTCCCCTGTGTTGAGACACCGAATGTTTATCCTCGTAGTCCATTATTATATTGATATCACTGTCTAACATATTTTCACCGGATTCATCGTTTTGCTCAGCAGGCAACTCGCCACTGATAATCGACATGAGACTTTGGTTTGAAGTTGAGTCTAATGCGGTCGGTGGCGTTTCCCCACCCGAAGTTGATGTGACTCTTCTGACCTTTGGCGGCGACATTGCAGAGGAGTTTTCTTGGTGGAAGAAATTATTGTCTGACTGTAATACATCGTGTTCACTGGACACAGTTTCTGCGGCCGAACGTTTTCTTCCTTGTGACCGGATTTCATTGTGAACTAAACTGACGGGAAATATGCCGGAATGATCCCCAGATTCTGAGGGTTCTTCTTTGATTAATACCAGTTCAGGAGATAATCGATTCTCCCCAAAACCTAGAACAGATCCGCTTGAATCTGTAACAGTTCTGCTTGCCTCTGAATTCCCACTGGAGGGATATCGAGGACTGGATATGTTTGGGCTCCCGACTTTCTGGGACAGGGAATTCCTGCCCATACCTCTTCTTTCCCTTTCTGCCAACCGTTGTTGTCGTAATCTGTGGGCATTCATCCATGTTGGGTCGGGGTCGTCTCCGGAGCAATCTAAACAAAGATGATCAGAAAGAATAAGAATATACAATATCATAAAGTAGTGTATCACCTACAAGAACAGATCAGGGTTAGATATGTTTGTTGAGGTTGCTACAGTAAAAATTGCATCGCACAATGGAAGGGGAGATAACTTTATATCTCAATACCGGTATATGAAAATCACGTTTGGTTATCTCCCCTCATTCCTCAGAATGGAAATATTCCATCTAATCCAGTTTGTCAGTTCTAAATTACACAAAACATGTTATCAGGTAGAGTGAATGAAAACATCGATTTCAACAATTTCAGTCATATCACGATGTTTGGAACTATCCCTTTTTCAAACAGGAAAGCCAACATGAGCCCCAGTTGGTCGCCTATTTCGACAAGATATTCAGAAAATATTGCTCAGTTCTGAGTTGGAAACAATACCTCTCAGGTCAGGACATGGTACCGGAATCAATTACTACTCTTGTTCCGTTGCTTATCAGTAGTGCTATTTCACTACCGTGATATTGGAACATGTCTCATAGAAACATTGATTGTGAACATATTTTAACTTCAAAATCACTGCCAGAATGTATTGCTATTGAACTTTGACCAGATCATGTTCCTAGTTTACCAATGAACCACTCATCTCACGGTTTGTCAATGCAGTAGTTTCAATATTCATATGTTCATCGTTGAGCCTAGGAACAAAATGATTTTAATATTACCTAGTGATATAGCTCCTTTGGCCTTGTATTCAGCCAGCCTCAAATCCAGCCATATTGCAAACTGTGACAACACAACTGGTTCACTGCAAAGTTCTCCAATAATACAGGCAAATTTGTTCTGTACTCTCTCTAGTGACACACCCATTTGCAGACTGAAGTTGGCAGAGGTTTCACAACGATTGGATTTGGATTCTTCGTACTGTACCTAGAAAAGGGAGAAATAATCTGAAAACATTATTTGGAAATCTTACAACATTTTAATATCAACATAGTTCCTGATCCTGAACTGGATTCCACCAGGTGTTCAGGCTCGGGTCACAAACAGCATGAATAGTCTAGTAGCCTACCTTGACCTACGACCAGCTTTAAATTGGTTTGCAGCCCTGCAGGGTCAAGCAGCTTTACATGTAAGTGTCATTGAAAAAGGGAGTTCTTTGATTGGCTCGACAAAGTCTCCATACTTTTTCGATCATACTGTGAGGAGAGCAATGGCCTTGTTTTCGCAAATGTGTTACTATTTATATCCGAGCTGTATAGGGGCTTTCCTCATCCCATTCTTATCTGACCTAAAACGTTATATTTATCTACAGCTTGCCATTTGTTTATGTACAAAAAGTAGTCTTTTGTTGATCAACAAGGTCAGGATGTCCCCCCTCGAGCCGAAGCAGGAGGAGTCCTTGTGGGGAATTCCTTCCGCAATACGCGAAATGGGGTCAATGTATAACGGAGGTAAGAAGGGTTAGGTACGAGACTAACAGCATGAACAGGAGACATTGACAAGGGAGTTAACCAGACAACTTTTATGAAATAAGGAGCTCAATGGCTCATAAGAAGATTTGTTCAACAAGCTAAGTGTACAGTGTACACTTAGCTTGTTGAACAGACATTTAATTTTGTGATATCGACACAAGGGTTTAGGCATCCAATCGAAAAGTCCTATCGCCAAAAAATTTGACTGCTTAAAAATCAATGGTGCCTACAGGCCACGAAATTTCGAAAATTTGCGTAACCCAAAAATAGTTCTGGGTCACGATGTTCACGTAACCTATTGTTCGGTTACGTAGGACTAGGTAGCGTAACCCAATGGTTACGTAAACAGGTTAGCCAATTTTTTCTTCTGGAAATGAAGAAAATGTGTATTCTATATTCTTACAATAAAATACAAAATTGTTTTGAAAAGTTTTGTCTTCTGCTTTTGTTTTACTTTCTACACATTTCACAAATGAAAGCTCAACAATGTGACCATAAGGGCATTCTTCGGTAAGGTAAAATAAATCTGGTTTATATACCAGCATACTGGACTGATCCTCCGGAGTGCTTCTTGCTGAATTTCTGACAAGTTGCACATATGTTACATCGCAGTTTGAGAATATTGCCGTCAGCTGATGTTTCAATGGCTCTAAAGTCATCGTGAAATGACCACTTCTGGAATGTTTTTATGTTCACAGAGTCAACTTTCGAGCCGTTTTGCATATCGAATCTGCCGCCGGGAGATTAGAAATTACGGTACTGCATTCACATTGATTTCCATCCACTTCCGTGTGCGTGCTGTTCCGCACTGTGGAATTGACCCGCATTTGATTGGACGAATGCAGGCTTTGTATGTTGGGAGTTGTGTCCCCTTCATATCGCATGCTTCCGTTTGGTGAGCGTCATCAAAATAGCAGGGGTTTTTTTCGTTTCGAACCTCCGTGTTTTCATTTCTTTCTGGCGCAAAATCACACGTTCATGATATTAATTCCATAATAAACAGGTGTACGAACTGCGAAGCACGATTCGAAGATACAATAGAGGAGAAATATAGACAGGTAAGGCAACGATTGACGACTGTCGGTCTGGTCGCCCTGACATTTTTAATGGCAATCATTATACCGTAGCGCAGGGCGATTTTTTACGTAACCGATTATTCGTTCTGCCGAATTTACAACCACGTAACCGACACGTAACCGATCGTTTCGGTTACGCCAAATTTCGAGGGCTGTGCCTACTGTTTTGCATTCATATGGATAGACTGAATATTTGTCCATCGGCATTTTCTTCTGTCCAGCTCCTTTCATTTTCATAAACGGCAGAATAAATAAAAATTATCAAGCTTGATCTTTCAAAAATGAATTTGGTGACCATTTCAATATAATAAATATATGGCTCGAATACATATGGTGGCACACAACTGATTGTAAATTTGGGGATTGTGAACTGGCTCAACCAAATGGCTCAATCATAAGGCTTTCACATTATCTGTATTCGAATGTAAAATTGTAACTACATGTACATGTGTATCTGTACTGGGTCAGGGCCATATCCAGAGATTTTTTGGGCATACCGGTATTCGACGTTGTTGTTGTTGTTGTTGTTGCACGTAAATTTGATGTTTGTTGCTGCTGCACAAAAATCACGGAATCTCTGATGCTGTTGACTTACATCAGGGTTTGTTGGATCCTCGAAAATACCAGTTCAGTGCTTTAATCAGTGCCAGGGTGTATATTTTCCCGTTTTCCCGTAATCCTGTTCTCTCAAACACGTGGTCGTTGTTGTTGCCACCGATATAGCGCATTCCCCACACATCGGTTGTTCTCAAGTTTTTGATTGCTGTAGGAAGACCAGGCGAAAACCACCGTAGCACAGCGATCATTGCCTACTAGAGGGGTCAATGCAATGCCATTTAAAGTATGTAATGCATAAAGCGTGGCCAGCAACGCGTGTTCAATGTGTATTGAACTGAAAGTTATAAATGATAGCGGTCGCGACACTGTATTGAATTACAAAGTTTGAAGAAGGCTTCAGTTGAACTCCAGTTTAATGTAGTAAGGTTAAGCAGCCAAAAAAGATATTTTTGACCAGGAGTTTGGGAGCCTGAGTTTGGGCACCCATACCGGTATACCGGCATCAAAATGGCCCTGGCTACGGCCCTGTGGGTATCACACCAATCTAATTAAAATTACATCCTATGCTCCCCCGTTTGGATATGTCGCTTGTGGGATCTAACCGGCTTGCAGTAACTCGACTGTCGACCAATTCCAAGAACTCAGCATAATGGTAGGGGCTTTTTGGTTTGCTCAGCAGAATCAGACGCCACGCGAATGGTATATTCTGATGTTGCCGCACTCCCGCCAGATTGGCACCATAATGCGGGGTAGAAATATGGACTGGTCCTTGGCATAAACCTTGGCATAAACCTTGGGTTAACGCATGGTCACATGCAAGTGTTATAAAATGGCTGCCCATTTCGTTTTTCAAAGATCAAGATCAATATATAGTTATTTTTGTTCGATGTTTATGAAAATGGAAGGAGCTGAACAGAGGAAATAAATGTTCAGGAAAGTTGACATGTACATATTCTATCCATAGGAGCATAAAATGGTATACCACATTGAATTTTTGAAACAAAGATTTTGGCTGCCCGACCCGACAGAGTTAGGGCAGCCCGATTTTTTTCGATAGGATCACAAATTAAATGCCAGAAGGGTGATAGCATGTTGAGCTAAGGAAATATGTGTAATTTATCTTCAGAGAGATTAGCATCTCTACTGCTTTTAATAAGCTCCAGTCAATGCTCCATGATCTCGGTATCATCTGCATTTCCAACATGAAAGGCTCTCTGTACGCCAGTCAAGGCAGCTTCAGTAGAACACTCAAAGGTATAACATTGCAAAGACTAAAGACACATTTCCACAGCATGCGTCGCAACAACCACAACTGCAAACTACAACTATATATGCAGTTTGGCGCATTTCCACAGCATGTGTTATGACGGCGACATTCCCGCCATTTCAGCCATTCAATGGAAGGGATTCCCCTCAACGTAGCTGGGCTAATGACTTATTTTCTCTATTTGGTTAATAGTTCAGCGACAATGCGTTGAAATAGCCCTAGTTCTAATTTTGTCAAGCATAAAAAATGTGGTTCTGATGTCGAAGTGACTGGCGAGTGCTGTGCGTACTGCTCCATTGAGTAACAGGAGGGTTATTTTTCGGATGTGGTTGTCGCTGCGAAAACGAGTGCTGTGGAATGGGCATCAAAGTTTACCATTATTCAAATTCCATATTTCATCTAATCAGTCAATCAAATGTAAATCATATAAGCCCCATCGTAATCCCAGAAGTACCGCATATTACCTCATATTCATGCCAGAAATGAGACAAGGGCAGGTTCACGCAAATGCGTTTTTTTCACGAGAGCCAGCAACGGCGCTGTCTTGGGACAGTTCATCGTAGCAACATGAACACATCGATCAATGTTTTCCTCACAGTTGACTTGCACTAAAATTGTGATTTACACCACCAAGACGGCACGTTGCTGGCTCTGGGAAAAAAATCGCATGTGTGCAACTTGCCCTTCAGTCTTGTGCATATATGCGGTAATATGCGGTAATTCTGGGATTACAATGGGGCTTATTGGGGGAGGGGATAGTTTGATTTCAATGTATGATTGTTTGCTTCAACATGGGTGCCTAATTTGGCAAATAAATACCATTCTATTCTATTTTAGAATTCCTGGTAGCTTCAAAACTTGCATATATACACCGATACATACAATACTTGTGTCAAATTTTAGCAATATCTATCTTACTGATTCTTCCGAGATGTCTGATGCTACAATAATTTCATCCCGGACTCGGTAGCATTCAGCCGTTGGCTAGAAATAGGTGCACCCCCCCCCCAAACCCAACTCTCTCTCTCCCTGGCTGGAAGGTTCTGGAAGTGGAATGGATGTTGTGGATTTTTTTTACTCTATATCTTTGGAATAACAATTTCCATAATCATCTCTGGATAATTTTTCCAGCTGATGCCGAAGGGCGGGCTTGGAAATGAATTTTAATGACAATGAGACCCTATACTCGAGACCCTCTCGATATTCGTAATGAGCATGCCCTCGGCGGCCCCAAACAAAGCCTGCAAAATTTGCTAATTTCAGTGATCACTTTTTGGTGAGAATAATCAACAAGGAAGATAACAACGGCCAACTTTGTCAATGTACTCACGCACAAGGATCACCTTATACTTACAGTATCAACAGTTTTGCAATAAAATGAAAATATTTCAGCTTTTTGAACAAAACTCTTCTTCGTTTTTGACCCACATTATTCCATCCTGACGCTCTCTCGGAATTTCCGTTCCTCCAACACAGAAGAGCTCTACACTGGGAGCAGTAATTTATTGTCGCTTCCACACAATGGGCGTTGTAAACAACAGGGGCTCGTTACCGTTGTTAATTAATGGGGGGGGGGGGGGGGGAGGGAGTTAACCTAATTAACAGGGAGTTATCAACCTAATTGACAGGGAGTTAATATGAAATAGGCAAAGCCTAGAAACGAACGAAGTATACTTCTTTTGTTCGCTTCTGACTTTGCCTTTTTCGTATCATTTTTTTTTTTTTTTTTTCGCAAACCATATAGGTCTATATAGTCACTGTTATATTACGGAAGCTTAGAAGGGACATTGAAAATTATGTACATAGGCGCAGCCTAGTGCGAGTTCTTTTTTCATTTTCCTGGTCGTTTGTGGCTTGGTGATTTCTGATGAAATACTGGCAACCCAATTTTCATTAGCCTATGTCCATCATTGAAATAACTAGGAAATGTCACTGTGTTAAGTACAATACTGCTGTTGTCATGCACCCATAGTATGCATGATGCCCTGTCATATATGGTGGTTAACATCTGATAGTTAATAAGCCCCACTCCCCAGGGATCCTAGACCTTGGGAGTGTTAAGTGTAACAGGAATACAGAATAAAGTATGAAAAAAAAAAAGTTCCCGAATTGCTGTGGTTGTGGATGGTGCGTTGAATATTTGATCAATCGGGAAACGTATTGTTCTTTATCTGACAGCAGACTGCCTATATGTTTCACACATTTCAAGGTCCCGAAAATATGAATTATTTTCAGTATAACCAAACACATTCGATCAGAATTGATACTCTGGATCGGATCTGGGATAAAGTATGTTGATCGAATATATAAACCACAAAATATTGGGATGCTTCTTCATTATAAATTAATTTAAGGAATTAAACTGATAGAATTATTTTAATTTTATCCTTGAATGAAAAATTAAGAATGCCAAACTATTCGAAGAGAGATATTACTATAATTTACAGAAATATTGCGATGTTTATACAATAGTTATATATAATCAAATTATTGTAAACAAATGAAAAACAAGACATAATGGTGATTGATAGCTTATGAAGCCAGGACATTCCACCCTGAGGACATTTATCCCTGTAGACATTTCCCTAGATATTTCCTCCTTCAAACATTTCCCTCTGTGGACATTCCCCCCCCCCCCCCCCTCCCCTTTTTTTGGTTGTTGTTGTAATATAACTACAAATGTGTAACACACTGAAATATTTTAAGATACTGTTAACAAGATTTGTATGATTTAGTAAAATATTGTAATAGTTATGTTGGGTTTTGCCATGAATTACTTTTTCTTCAACAGGGCACTATTTTGACATGCATAATACTACTTCCAATACCCCCATGGTTTCATTGAAAACAAAACAGACATTACTGGGTGATATTTTGTGAAGAATATGATAATATTCACATTGTTTTTAAAATTCAAATAATTAGTTCAATCGGCATGTTTGTTAATAATTTCTGTACTAGTTAGAAACTATTGTTCAGTTTGTTATTTTCAAGGTTCTGTGTGCAACCTAACCGAATGATATACGGTTTATGATGGTGGAATGATTTATGTAATAACATAAATATTTACAATGTATCAATTCTCTTAGATACAGTGGCGGTAACAGAGGCTCCAAACAAGATTGGCCGTTCTGTCAATTACAGCGCCGTCACCACCCGCACAACAGGAGATTTGAGATGAATTTCTACAACTTGAACTGGACCATTCTTTTTAGAATTTCTTTCATTTAATTCTGTGTTAAAATTAAGCTCTTCAGGGGAGAGAAATCCCCCAGTGACGTCACTGTATCAAACAGAAATTAGAATATCAATGTTGTAGCTTTTAATAAACATAGCATAAACATATGTCACATGTATGTTACATTATTGATTGTTCGCCTCATGTAGGTGCTTTTTTCCATTCATGTAGGTGCTAATTAGCAAATAAACATCTATTATATACTATTGTATGGATCGAAATATTTATTTATTTATGACTACGTAATAGTTCTTAACGTATAGAATGTGTACTACCGGTAGCTATTGTTTTATCATGCCGAATTATAGAAAATAATGAATACTAATAGAGAAATGCCCCAAATTTGTTTTTGTCAATATTTCAATTTTGTTAAACATTTGTACAAAGTCATAGCACAAAAATATATAGGAAGGGGGAAATGCATGTCCACAGGAGGAAATATCGGAAAATGTCCAGGGAGAAATTGATGTCCACCGGGGGAAATGTCCTTGTACTGCTATGTACAATCCACGGATATAAGTTAATGGTGTCTAAATATGAGATATCTGACTTTCTAAAATTTCGTTTTATCAGTTGTTTGAGTTCTTGGTAAAATTTTGGTTTTGGACTTCAAAGCTATTCATGAATTGACACCTCAGAAGTGTACGGATCTAAACACAATAAAATCTGCAATAAACTATAGCTTGAATGTGTTTGTTTACTTGTAACTTGGTTGTCCGTACCTAGTCCGTACCGTCCTTATTAATGTCTAGATCTGGCCATAATCTGAAGTGAATGGATGATATCTGGCGATTCAGACAGTCGCAGTGTCACCGTTTACTTGGAAATGATTTCCTGCCTGTTATAATTAAATCCCCTATTGATAATCAGCTTGTTGTGACCCCCTTCTCCCAAGATACTGTTAACAAGATTTGTATGATTTAGTAAAATATTGTAATAGTTATCTTGGGTTTTGCCATGAATTACTTTTTCTTCAACAGGGCACTATTTTGACATGCATAATTCATGGTTTTACTACGGTAATTCCAATACCCTATGGTTTCATTGAAGACAAAACAGACATTACTGGATGATATTTTGTGGAGAATATGATAATATTCACATTGTTTTTAAAATTCAAATAATTAGTTCAATCGACATGTTTGTTACTTAATTTCTGTACTAGTTAGAAGCTATTGTTCAGTTTGTTATTTTCAAGGTTCTGTTTGGAACCTGACTGAATGATATAATAACATAAATATTTACTATATCAATTCTCTTAGATACTATGGCGGTAAGAGAGGCTCCAAACAAGGTTGGTTGTTCTGTCAATTACAGCGCCGTCGCTAAGCACAACAGGAGATTTGAGATGAATTTCTACAACTTAGGGAAGAAAAAGATTCTGTTCAAAAAAGTGTTGAAATTAGAACTGGACCATTCTTCTTAGAATTTCTTTCATTTAATTCTGTGTTAAAAATTAAGCTCTTCAGGGGAGAGAAATCCCCCAGTGACGTCACCGGGCACTGTATCAAACAGAATATCAATGTCGTAGCTGCTTTTAATAAACATAGCATAAACATATGTCACATGTATGTTACATTATTGATTGTTGGCCTCATGTAGGTGCTTTTTTTTCTTTCATTCATGTAGGTTCTAATTAGCAAATAAACATCTATTCTATTCTATTGTATGGATCAAAATATTTATTTATTTATGACTACGTAATAGTTGTTAACGTATACTATTTATACTACTGGTAGCTATTGTTTTATCATGCCGAATTATAGAAAATAATGAATAATAATTTGTTTTGTCAATATTTCAATTTTTTAAAACATTTGTATGAAGTCATAGTACAAAAATATATAGGAAGGGGGAAATGCATGTCCACAGGAGGAAATATCGAAGATGTCCACCGGGGGAAATGTCCTTGCACCGCTATGTACAATCCACGGATATAAGTTAATGGTGTCTAAATATGAGGAATCTGACTTTCTAAAATTTGATTTTATCAGTTGTTTGAGTTCTTGGTAAAATTTTGCTGTTGGACTTCAAAGCTATTCATGAATTGACACCTCAGAAGTCTACGGATCTAAACACAATAAAATTTGCAATAAACTATAGCTTGATGAATGTGTTTGTTTTATGAACTTTACTTGCAACTTGGTTGTCCGTACCTGTTAATGTCTAGATCTAGGCCATAATCTGAAGTGAATGGATGATATCTGGCGATTCAGACAATCGCAGTGTCACCGTTTACTTGGAAATGATCTCTTGCCTGTAATAATTAGATCCCCTATTGATAATCAGCTTGTTGTGACCCCCTTCCCCCATTTTTTTGCGAACTTTGGATGACCTAATTTATCACGCGGACGTCAGCGAAAGAACTTGAATGGCTTGATTTTGCTACGGTGTACTCCTTGGCAAATGTTTATTTTTTAAATGAACAACCGATTAAATCTCTTTACGAAACATCAGATCTCCAAAGAATAATAAATAAGCTTGTTATAGATGGACACGGCTTTTTCTTGCCGTAGAACTAAATTTTATGAAATTTCTGCACTGATGTAAAGTGCCATTTTCGCGAAAAAAGAGGTCTGACCGCACTCTGCAAACATTTGCGTTCGGGGAGTGCAGACGACACTCGGGCGTTTTCGCCAAATATTCTATCAGTCGGAAGGGAATTGGAAGGGAATTCACCCTTGAATTTATTAGCATATTTATCCTTTTTTGTTTCAAATCTATAGCAAATATTCTTAGATTAAATTTCGATACTGTTCTAATTTTAGCTATTACCCACACTGCCTCAAATCCAATATGGCAGCCCCCGCAAAAAACGCCCACGCAAACGATGAAATCTGATCATGATAGACTTCGGTGATTGTCTGTCTTTACATGGATTTACACTGGGTTTGTGATTAGGTTCTGTATCTGTATTTTGTCTCACGTAATGCATGTATGTTACCTATTTAACGAACTCCGTTCGAGACCGCTTCGCGGTCCCGAACTTCGTTCGTTATTACCCTAATTAGCCAATTAACAACGCTAACGAGCCCCTGTGATCTGAAGCGCAGACAAAAGCCCGTTATGGACGCCTACAGCGCTTATTGCAATACTGGACATTTTTTTACATTTTAACTGTAAAACCAAGCAAATTTGGGAAAAGAGAAAAATTTCGTGAATGGTGGAAACAAGTTCAGTTTTTTGTGGTCAAATGTGTTTCATTTTGTATCTGTTGTAACATATGTCACTTTCGCCGAGTTTGAGAGACATCGATTTCAGCCCAGATTTGAGGCTGATTACATCTTTAATAATGCTCAAAAATAAATACTGTTTAAACCATTTTCTAATCACTAACAAAATGTTCTAAGCTGTGGAACTACCATCTGCCACACCGCTCTGATTCCTAACTACAGATAATCCCCAGAGTATTGTTTAAATTTATATTAGATTGTTTTCATCTATGAAAGATGTCCAATACAATAAACTCCTGCCAATGATCACTCAAGAGTTCAGTTTTATAGCCTAAACCTAACCTAGAATTGTCCCAGGAATGATTATCTCCGTCCAGGTCCCAGATAATTCTGCTTTCTCACTGGACAATTATCTCGGGGTCCCAGATAATTCTGCTTTCTCACTGGACAATTATCTCGGGGTCCCAGATTATTCTGCTTTCTCACTGGACAATTATCTCGGGGTCCCAGATAATTTTGAAGAAAAAAATTAAATAAAATAAATAAATAAACCCTTGTCCTTTCTATTTTCCCGAAGGTTACACCCTATCTATTCTGGGCTTTTTGGGACCCGTCCATGCCTGGGAAGGGGCCATTTCTGTCCCCTCTAAAATCTTTTTCTTTACCCCTTGAACTAAGAGGCTGAAACTTACCACACTATACCCTTGGGTCCACTTTGGTGACGTCATCTTCAAAACAGGCATTTTCGGGCAGACTTTTTGAATTCATTATTTATGTCTTTTCTTGGCAAAAACTGCATGGTGGATTAGTAAATAATAGTCTGAAGTGAAATAAAATAGATTTTGCCAAATTTTCCTCGAAGAAAAGCAGGAATTTTGTAGAAAAATGACTAAAATATCGCTTTTCTGGTTCCCCACATGGCCGCCATCTTGAATTTACCCATGAAATGAGTCCGTTTCATGTTTAAGTTCATTAGGCTGATTTCCCACAGTCAAACGTTCATATGAAACATAATTTATATAATTACAAGCGTCTGGTCCGTCATTCATAATTCAGCCGTCGTCAATTAGAGAATATCCGCGTCCATAATCCAAAGACCTATTCCATATTCCATATAACAGTATTAGCACCAAATTCAAAAAGACAACCATAGTATACATAAACATAGGCTTGTTTCCTGCAAGAGAGAAGCGGTCAACAGTTTTCAATGATGCCGGCAAGACATCATGATGTTCCAAAAATATCAAATCCGTATCGCTGATCAGTATTCTTAATCCATAATATTCGTTGTAAAGTGGTCATCTAAAGAATGATGTATCTCAGTCACGCTTTGATTGTCACTGTTCATATGAGTACCATGAGGATCTTGAAGTACATGGGTTCATACGGCCCCTAGCCCCGGGTTAAGCGGAATTAGACACAAGTTACGAAACGTAACGCCATAGATCTTGCACGCTACGCTCGTATTTTGCTATCAGCATGCGATATGTATCGCCAAATTTGAGAAACTTTGAGTGGAGGCGCTTGGTGGTGTAGCCCTGTTTTATAAGTTTCTGCAACAATGTTTTGTGACGTTGATTAAAATCGTCACATTTAACACAGGATCTAGCAAATGCTACTAGGCGTGATACGTATACGCCATATGCAGGTCCCACAGGAATATTACTGTCCAGAAAGGGATAGTTTACGATGTCGAAATTGTAATCATCTCTTTTGTCATACAGTCGACGAGAGAGAAGGCCCGCTTCATTTTTATAGAGATATAGGTCTAAATATGATGTGCCTGTAGGGTTATCTGTAGTTTCCTTCAAATCCAGTGAAGGTGGATATATATCCTTCACTGTGTCATTTATATAGCGATTATCCACAGCGAGAAGATCGTCTATATAGCGTTTGGTGAATGAGAAGGAACGGGCTTTGAATGGCTTTCATACGAAATATGAAATAAAAATGGAGGAGAAGGAGTTTTTTTTTTAAAGTCAGAAGTATGACAGATAAATGGAGCATTTTCGGCCATTTTCTCTCGAAAACTCCTCGCTAAACGAAAGGGAAGTAGTAGAGAATGTGCAAAATGACACAAATTGACCTTTGATCTTTGCATATCATTAAATCACATGGCCCGAAGTAATCTTTAACCCTGCGCATGCGTACAAACAGTACCAGAAATACCATTGCCCAGGGTCAGTTGGGTTCACACGATTTAATTTTCTCGAAAAACCCTCTCTAAACGAAAGGGAAGTAGTACAGAATGTACAAAATGACACAAATTGACGTTTGATCTTTGCATATCATTAAATCACATGGCCCAAAGTAATCTTTGACCCTGCGCATGCGTACAAACAGTACCAGAAACACCATTGCCCAGGGTCAGTTGGGGTCACACGATTTAATGATATGCGAAGGCCAATGTGCGTCATGCGCAATTGGATGTGGAAGCCTAGCCTGATGCCTCTGGCAAATGGCGGTCACGACGTCCGTCGAGTCGTTGTGTAGGTCTAGGGGAATTCTATGGGAATGTCGCGTGCGTCAGCATGGCGTCGGTGGAAAGTCCAGTGGGGAGCTGAACCCCGACACTATCTCCAGCTATATATTCAGCATAACGGCAATTGGGTAACCCCTGGCGGAGGTCCAGGGAGGAGTGGTTTGAGCAAACATAGACGTATGCATCATCCGAACACATGGCACGATCATACGTATAAACTTCTGCTCGTAGCCATGCGGTAACGGGTGCTATCTGAGTGTAATAGGGCGTTTCCCAAATGGTCACATCCGACTGGTCCCGTTACATCCGACATCGGTGCAATCACATTCATACAACGAAGACACACCTCCAGAAAGCGATCGATTGAAATGATCCCATGGTGGGCCTCGAAGTGCCCCCATCACAAAATCATTTTCCTGTGGTCTGCCGCCGATTTTATTTTGTTTTCAAATATGTTAGGCCGTTTGTAATATGATTTTTCTTAAGATAAACCAAGAAGTATGCTCCACTAGACTGAGAAATAAAATAGCTAATTCGCACAACTTCGTTTTGGTCTCGCGTAGACTCCCCCAGTCTTGCGCCTCGTGAAACTGACACGTCTGCATGTCTGAGAAATATTTGAATACAGATAATTTCATTGGCTCGTTTAAATGGGGCCGACAATTGACCTCATGCTTTGGGAACAACTTTCGAACTGGATTATCTCCCTCTAGATAGATGGCGCCGTGTGAAATACATGCCGAATCACAGCGATAATCTAAGGGTAGTGTTAAGTGAAACGTGAAATGCCCTTAGCAAGCTAAGATGAGACGTATGGTGTGTCTTCTTCACATGTCCTATGTGACCAAGGGCGGATCCAACCAAAATTCATAGGGGGGGTCGACTATCACAGCCCAACAGGCGAGGGTCCAGGGGCCGCCTAGGCCCCGGAAGCTCCGGGGTCCTAGATCACCGGAGATGCGTTCTGAGCGTTTTCCAGGAAATAAAACTGATCATAATGTATGCAGATTTATGGTTCTATTTTCACGATTTTGCCGCCAGGAAATAAATTAGAACATAACGTATGCAGATTTATGGTTCTATTTTCACGTTTGTTTCTCATTTATAAGCATCGATATTGAAGAAATCATACTTCATGCCTGAATCCATTTGACTTTCTAGTTACATTTAACAGATAAAAAACGATGACTTTTACATCATGGAACATTAGAATCAATATGATACCGATTCATTTACACAAAGCTAAAATAAGCGATCCTCACAGCCTGACAGGCGAGGGTCCAGGGGCCGCCTAGGCCCCGGAAGCTCCGGGGTTCCAGGTTGCGGGAGATGCGTTTTACGCGTTTTCCCGGAAATAAATCTGAACACAATGTAGATAGATTTATTGTTCTATTTTCACATTTGTTTCGCATAAACACGCATCGATATTGAAGAATATGCCTGATACCATTTGACTTCCTGGTTTAACACAAACAAAACACCACTACACGTGGTGCGCTCCCGGCGATAATATCGGATTTTAGATACATATTGAAACTCCAACTTAAATAGTACACTCACAAACTACATGAATAGATGATGGTCTGTTTAATACACATATAGATACTCTAACTACATAATCCACATTCAGTTAATTTACATATCATTTCAAGACATTATTTCTACGTTGAATCCCAGGGTTCGCTGATCCCTCCAAAAAAAATTTTTTTTAGGTTTCATGGGGGGGGGTCCGGACCCCCTTCACCCCCCCCCCCCCCGTAGATCCGCCCTTGGTGACGGAGATGGTGCCCAGTACCACGTAACTGTGAAGTAATCAGTCGCACGGATGGGCACTATAGGGACATGCCTACCTACACACTTATACGTCAGCCCCTAGGCGTGGGCATGTGAGGACTGAATGAGCTCTCGATCGTTGTATACAGGATCCTGAGAGCTTTAGGTCGAGGAATAGGCGCATGCCCACTGGAGTAGTTGGGAAAGGGAATTTCAGATCCACAGAGACTGTTTGGAAGGAAGTGAGCTACACTATGCTGTTCTTAGTGAGAAGTTCTTTCACACAGACCATGCAGACGGGTTGACTACATTCCCAGCCCGCTGAATGGCTGGCCTGTGCCAACTACTTTAAAATTTGAAATCCACATTTCTGTTCAAGTTCGAGACCTCTATACATGTTATAGCCCATTGTGTATGCTCGTATCCTGTTGTACAGAATGTTTGGTTTGTTCAGTGAACAACTACAACAAAAACGTGAGAAGAGAGCTTGAATGTTGCAATGGTCTTCTGCCCAGTCATACACCAGCACGCTTGACTGTTCCGACACCACGTCTCTGTGCATTCGTCCATGAGGGCAGTCAGGTCGGGATGGATGGATGGATGGAAGTCTGTTTGGGCCTTCTGTCAAGTACACGGCCATCCAATGCTCCCCGGATCAATTCATTGGGTCTGTGGTGAGGACGTATCCGGCAGGGTACAGGTGTTCTAGGGGAAAGACGCCTCGAACATACACTCCTTTAAAGGCCACACGCTTGAGATATTTTCCGTATCAATGTTAGGTAGATAAGTCGCATAGAACGTATTGGCTTTTATGTACTTGAATGATGTTGTCGAATTCGGCGCAGCAAATTACATTTTTAGTGCCTGGAAGCTGTCATCTGCTGGTGGTTATCTGAGGTTTGGATGTGGTTGATGCCGAACAACACGTACCCGTCACAATATGCGTCCCGATCGATATGGTTTCCTTCATCCTGATTGATTTGACCCGAAGGGGTCATGCTGAAACCGCTTGTCCAACCGCATGCAGGACTACGAAGTTAATGTTGAAATGCTTGAAGTAGAAAGGGTTTTCCGCATACTCCTCGTTGAAACCGGTATTCCCCATGTAGGTTATGATTGGGCGCTTGGTGAGATCCCACAGAAATGAATATTTTAACGTTGTTGACCATTTTCTGAGCCGAAAAAAAAAAATGGTTTGCACACGTCGGCTGGGATATTGGGCTAGATTTTCTCTCCAAGGCTCTGATGCACGGCTGGATGCTGTTTCAATTTGCGGACGTACAAGAGTGCATCTTGGATGACGATCTTATTGTTAGGCGTTGCGCCGGTGACCAGTAAAACAACTACCGCTCAACCTCATTCACTAAACTTTACCATAATCCTTAATATAAGAGGGATGTCTTCCAGAAATGCTCAAAGACAGCTATTTTCTCTTTCCATCGATGCGTCCTATCATTTCGGGGCCTGTTTTGGGTATTTCACTTCATCTGGGCGGCGGCTGTTCATTCTGGCAGAAGGTGGGTCATACATTGCCATAACCATTCTACCCAGTTTCTCTTCGATTGCCATTATAATAATACTAATAATAGTTTTATTTCAGACATAACTTGTCTATACAGTTGAGTTGATGATACAATAAGACTCAGATAGGTACTCTAAGTCTGCTTAGGGAAAATAAACAGTTGATTTCGCCAAGTGGCTTGAAAGACCGATTTAAACATTACGTCCGAGTGCAAGATGGTCTTCAGCAAGATATTACTACTATTTTCAATTCTACACTTGAAGCGAAAGACACTCTTTCTAACCAGTTCACCAAAGGATGGTGTTCCATTTATACAAAACATATAACTGGCACTACAATCACGTCTATAATTTAAAAGCCACCGGAATGCATTGTTGTACATGACTCGTATCTTGTTGTAACATTGTTTAGTGTACATACACCACAGATGACAGCAGTAAATACTGTTACAATAGGTAATAAAAAGAAACTTTTTGACAATATTAGAACATGCGTTAAATTTCCTCAACAAGGTATTTGCACGTATACAGAGCTTTCTCCTCTGGTGATCAATGTCCATATTGTCAGACCTATCCGAAGATAAAATATGTCCCAGGTACGTGTAACAATCTACATATTCCAGAACAGTGTCACCTAATTTGACAGTGGGAGGGGAAAATACTCCGTAACCTTTTGGTTTACATAACATACATACCGTTTTTTTCGTGTTAAAAACAAGATCATGCGAGATAGAATAGTCATCGCATTCATTCAACAATATCTGCATAGACCTGGCAGACGGACACAATAAGCACAAATCGTCCGCATATAATAAATGGTTTATAAACACACCGGCTATGTTACATCCGACATTTGTTTTGGACAATCTCCTATCTAAGTCATGTAAGTAGATGGCAAATAAAAAAGGGGAGAGAACTCCACCTTGCCTAACACCGTTCGTAGTTCCGAACATAGGCGAAAAAGTAGTGCCCCATTTAACGGTAAACAACTGCACCATGCATCAAGTATAAATAATATGTACAATATATAGAGGGACATTCCGGTCAATAAGTTTTTTCAGCAAGGTCCAGTGATTCACTCTATCGAACGCTTTTGATGCATCCATAAAACATAAATATACAGGACTACCATTGTTACAATAAAAATTAATCATTTCTTTCATCACATAGATGCATTGATCCGTGGATCTTCCAGCTTTAAAACCAAATTGAAAGTCAGTTGTGTATAGATCTTTTTCACACAGCATCAGTATAACTCTTTCAACAATTTTTGAGACAACGGTAGCGACGGCAATATGACGATAATTGTCAGATTGAGTTATATCACCATTTTTGTTTTTAACAACTGGGGCTGACAACAACATAAGTAAGCTTATCTGGCAAAAACCGTGTCTGAGTATACAATTAATGCACATAAAGAGGTGTATAAACAGTTTGTCTGTGGCGTACTTCAGATGTTCAGCTTGTCAGACCATCAAAGCCAGCTGACTTATTGCCTTTCATATTAAATACAATTTCATGAATAACCTCCGGAGAAGGGATAGGTAGAACATTGGATACATGGGCTCTATTTAACAACGCATTTATAACATATTCTTTATGTTTTTCAGTATTAACAGAATTCAACAATGTGTCAAACTTTTCTTTCCATAGACCGGCTATGGCAACTTCACCATCGGTATTATCAATACGGCCCGGGAGGAACGTGGATTTACTGTTCTTATTTCTGACCTCTCTCCAAAATTCTTCGCTTGAGTAATTACAGTACGCCTCGGCCATTTTATCGACTCGTAGTAATTCCTCATTCTTTTTGCAGGCTCTAAGGGCATATTTGAATTGACGCCTAGTGCGCTGCATATATTCACTTATGGGCCCGCTACGAGGACTACCATGATCACGCCACATAAGAAATGCTATTCTGGCATGCGCATGCAAATCGCTAACCTCGTCATTCCATCCTGGTACAATGGAATCCTTTTTTGCTTTCTTTTTAGCTACAGAGGAATTACCAGCTAATAACATAGAATCAATAATGGCATTATAATAAGTTTTGATTTCATCCTTGTGATCGCAGCCACTACAATTGTTACACAATATGGCTTCATATGGTACAAGTATGTCATTTAAATATTCTTCCGTTAGGCTAGCATAATGTGAGAGCTCGTCATCAGAGAGCTTACTCCATTCAATCACATATCTAGGGTGACAATCTTGACGGTTTTCTAACAGGGGTAATTTTCCCCATTTCAAGTTAACAACAATAGGAAGGTGATCAGACGAGATATATTCATACAATATACGAACTCCAATAATGGCACTATTTACATGATTTGTTGTGACGCAGTGATCTAACCATGAAGTTGTCAAATGTGCCTCACTAAAAAACGTATAACTATCAACAGGTAACATAACGAGATCGGATTGGTGAAGGCTGTTATGATTACAGAATGATTTAAGCTCAGTTCCAAATTTTCTCGAAGGGTGGGCGTTCCAGTCTCTCATAATAGTAACATTTGGGATATCGCATTCATCGATTATGATCCGCAATTTACCCAGGTAATCCAAAAATAGATCCGAATTTTCCGGAGATTCCATAGGTAAATATACACATAATATCAATAGTTTAGATTGAGCACACTCTACCCGCAAACCAATAATTCTACAGTCATCATATTTTACAAACGTGACACAACTACTATAACATTTTTTCCATAGAATAGCAATGTCACCATGAGGACGACCCTTAGTAAGGCTATCGTCATTTATGGCTGAGATGCCACGTCCACAGAAGTTAGGATGGATGGAATTTAGAATTGATAGTTCAGAGTCATGTTTCTTGTAAAAGACAGATGCCACTTAAGTCACACAAAGAACGTATTTCTCCAACAGAGGACTTCAAGGATTTACAGTTAAATGATGAGATTTGTAGTTCCATAATGATAGAGAGATTTTGTTAAGTCAGTAGTCGTATTCGTTCTCAATGAACCATCGATAATCTCCGTTTCTGTCACTTTCTTTGGTATACCTGTCCCAGTCCATTCTGTTATTCCGGTAGGTTTTCCGGTCTACCGGACCGTCGCCATTATTCCGCCGTCGGTAATATTTGCGGACGAGAACTTCCTCTGGCCAATAATCCGGATTCAGAAGTTTTTTGGAATGACGGCCATCCACACTTATCCGAAATGACGAATACGTTTGATATCTCGTATCAAGTCGCTCACATTGTACGCTGATGCCAGATTTACGTTTAACGTATTGAAACTATTATAATTATATTATTATTATATATTATATAATAAAACAATTATATTAGTAATGCTTCTTCGCGTTCGTGATCAGATCTTCAGCTCAGATCTAATAACCCGTCAGATATCTCACCAGCGGACAATGATTATTCCCAGCTCTCGAAAGTACATGTGTCAAAGGAAAGAATGTCTCAGGAAACAATGTCCCTCTTCTTATGTTTCTCTTTGGGAGAATGTCGTATATGAGGGGCAAATCAGGAAAAATGTATCAGCTAGGTTAATAGCCGGACATTTATTCTTACCGGAAAATCTTTCCTTTACACCAGACTGCTAATGTCGAACTTTCGTTCGGCTATCAATTCTTTTGTTGTACAAGTGTAATGTTTCTGCTTAGTCCGTTTGAAACACCTGAAATAATTCATGGGAATTGGGAGTATGTCGCTACCAAAAAATCATTTAAAAAAATCCAAAATCGCATAGAAGCAAAATGTTATAGTATCCAAGTCCTATTATATATTACTTTTCCACCTTATATGATCCTATATGATCCAATGTCAACCCCATAGATCTGGATTATTATCTCCAGTTTCGATGACAGGATTTTATGAAACTGGTGTTTTGCAAAATGTTGCTAAGAGAAATTGGGACATGAACCATAAGAAAGTGGAAACCGTGATTGCAGTTGTCTGCCTATACCGATTCTGACACGACTCAAAGTTGAGAAAATAATAATACAACAAATCATTGTGAAATATAGTCTCACTGTTCAATGCTATACCAGTGTATATTTCACAGTCCGTGTTGACGTGCAAATCTCTATACAGTCCGTGTCGCACAAATCGCTGTTCTGTATTTTGATAGTCCAACACCCTGTTGTCCAGTTTCCGACAGTTCAATCACGTAGATAACACAGCGCCAAGAGTCAATTCACAGGAATATACAATCCAGCAGTCCGTAATTTCAGACAAAGGTAAGACAGTATAATGCATCCACAGAAAAGCCGTTGGAATTCCTGAATGTTAGGCTATTTATACTCTATGAGGCATTCGAGATAATTCTACAAATCACGAAGTTTCCAGAACACATAGCTTTGACGCATGATCTGACCCAGATACAATCCACAACAGCTTCGAGAAAACTCCATGAGTATAAGCACATAATAAAATGTAAACAAGCTTACGTAGCTCTATTATTCGAGAAATATCCAGTGTCTAATAATAATACCACGACACTCCCTCTCTTAAAAAAAAGAAAGTTTCAAACTTGGAACTTTCTTGGTCAATTCAAAACAGTATTGCAAAAAAAATCTATATTACAACAGCAAAAATGTTGACAAACATATGTACATTATATGCGAGACAAACAATCAGCAATCAAATTGTCCTTTCCCTTAATATGTCTGATTTCAATATTGTATTTTTGTAACACCAAACTCCATCTCAACAATCTTTGATTTTTGTTTTTCATCTTACTTATGAAAACAAGTGGATTGTGATCACTGAATACAGTAATTGGCAACGATGAAGACGTAACATAAACACCAGAATGTTGTAAAGCCAATATCATATCTTTCTCAATTGTATAATAATTTCTCTGATGTTCGTCAAATTTACGTGAAAAATAACATATTGGGTGATCTACACCATCTATACCTTCTTGTAACAAAACGGCACCACCAACATCACTAGCATCTACAGCCAGTTTAAAAGGTGAATCAAAATCTGGTGCTGAAAGAACTGACGCGCTCTTGAGTATGGCTTTCATGTTTTCAAAAGCTGATTCACATTCATCGGTCCAAACAAAAGTTACCCTCTTTCTTAAGAGTTGAGTTAAAGGCTGAGTAATATCTGAAAAATTTGGACAAAATTTCCTGGAGTAACCAGCCATACCCAAGAAACGCATCAGTTGTCTCTTACATGTTGGTCTTGGAAATAGCGAGATAGCACTAACCTTCGCATCTACAGGTTTTACCTGACCCTGACCTACAACATGAATGTCACACGTGCATGTCCAAATTCACTTTTTCCAAGGTTGACTGTCAGCTTGGCGTTACTCAGCCGATTGAACAGTGCACGAAATCTCTGTAGATGATCTTCCCATGTATCGCTGTAGACAATGACGTCATCAATGTAAGTCTCACATCCTTCCAAACCAGAAGTAACACGGTTGATGAGACGCTGGAACGTGGCTGGAGAATTTTTCATTCCAAATGGCATGACTTTATACTGGAACAGACCTTCCGAATTGACGAATGCTGATATCTCCTTCCCACGATCTGTCAGTGGAACTTGCCAAAATCCTTTCAGAAGATCAAACTTTGACACGAACTTGGCACTTCCCACTTTATCAATGCAATCGTCAATGCGTGGAGTAGGGAATGTGTCTGTTTTGGTCAATGTGTTCATCTTTCTGTAGTCAGTACACATCCTGTAACTGCCATCTGGCTTTGGAACGAGGATACAAGATGAACTCCAGTTACTATTACAATAAATACTGAATCTCTTTTTTTTCTGGTAGTTTTGTTTAATGGGAATCAAACGATATGGGTGCTGCTTCGCTGGATTAGAATCTCCGACACTGACGTCATGTGAAATTGTATCAGTCCGAGTGAGGATATCGAGAAACAAATGTTCATATTGACTGAGCAGAGTTCAAAGTTCTTCCTGGCGCGCTGGCTCAAGATGACACAACTTGGAATCCAAATTAAGTAGAATGTCAGAGTTCTGTAATTTCGCCGCTGTCATGGGCTCTTCACAAGTTTCATTATTATCAGGGTCAGAACTAACTACACTTACAGGCTGTACAGTACTGTTAGTGCTATCTCTATCTATGTATAACTTTAACATATTTACATGACATAACTGTTTGTTTTTGCGCCTGTCAGGAGTCTGAATTACATAATTAAGGTCACTTAATTTCTTTCCAATGACATAAGGACCATAATATCTAGCCTCAAGTGGATTACCAGGAATAGGCAGAAAAGCCAGTACCTTCTCACCAGGTTTGAAACTTCGTTTAAGGGCATGTTTATCATAAGTTATTTTCATACCTTTTTGCGCTGACTTTAAATTTGATATGGCCAAATCACGCGCTTTAGTCAACCTGGTGCGAAAGTCCGACACATATTGTAAGAGACTACATGAGTCAAGATCACTGTCTAGGAACTTTTTCATTAGCAGTTTAATTGGTCCTCTAACTGTATTACAAGCGTCTGGTCCGTCATTCATAATTCAGCCGTCGTCCATTAGAGAATATCCGCGGCCATAATCCAAAGACCTATTCCATATTCCATATAACAGTATTAGCACCAAATTCAAAAAGACAATCATAGTATACATTGTATGACCAAAGACTAATTCAAATGGACTGAAGCCTAAAGACTCTTGAACAGACTCTCTAACAGCAAACAATAACAAATGTATGCCTTCATCCCAGTCTTTCTCAGTGTCAAAACAATAAGTTCTAAACATGTTCTTTAATGTTTGGTGGAATCTTTCTAATGCGCCTTGGCTTTCTGGGTGGTATGCAGATGATTTATACTGCTTTATTCCCAATTCATGCATGACTTGTTGAAAAATTCCTGACATGAAATTAGATCCCTGATCAGACTGAACAGACTGGGGTAGGCCGACAAGTGTGGAAAACTTAACTACGGCCTTAACAATAGTTTTTGCCTTAATATTCCGTAAATTACAAGCGTCTGGTCCGTCATTCATAATTCAGCCGTCGTCCGTTAGAGAATATCCGCGTCCATAATCCAAAGACCTATTCCATATTCCATATAACAGTATTAGCACCAAATTCAAAAAGACAATCATAGTATATATAAACATAGGCTTGTTTCCTGTAAGAGAGAAGCGGTCAACAGTTTTCAATGATGCCGGCAAGACATCCGGCAAGGAATGGCCTCAGGGAACCTGGTTGAAGCACACATGATTGTTAACATGTATTGATTGCCTGACTTTGTTTTTGGTAATGGACCAACACAATCTATAATCACCCTACTAAATGCTTCATCAAATGCAGGGATTGGTTGTAGATCATTGCCAAGAAGTAATTGAACCCCCTCAAATGGTAAACTACCTTTAATACCCACCGTAACAGGCCCAGAAATCAAGTAGGAAGACAGATGAACGTTATGGAGCGGAACGGGTGTATAATTTACAGAATCTACCCCTTTAATCGGGACATTACTGCCTGCAGATGAAGAATCAGAAAACGGCAAAATATCTGCCAACAAAAGAGACTGGGCCGCACCCGTGTCTCGCAAAATCTTCACATGAGTAGCATTAGAAAAAATCACTTGAAAGTGACACAAAACCATTGTGGATAAATGGTTCAAAAATCTCTATAACAGGATTTGAAAAACTGTCAACCTTATCCTTGATAGAACTAATAGGAACAGTGTCCTTGGCCATCTTAACGTCATATACTTTATGAACGTCACTAACCTGCTTGGGTATAGATCTTGAAGTAAGGAAACCACTGGGCTTTTGAAAGTCTTGAGCCATTAAATGGCCGTCCCTCTTACAATAGCTGCAAACGGGAGACTTATTTTGAGCGTTAAAAGTGGGTAACTGAGACTTTGTGTTTGACCTTTGACCTTTGTAACTGGGG
The DNA here is from genome assembly GCA_036873755.1 of Hanleya hanleyi. Taxonomy (NCBI): domain Eukaryota; kingdom Metazoa; phylum Mollusca; class Polyplacophora; order Lepidopleurida; family Hanleyidae; genus Hanleya; species Hanleya hanleyi. The sequence continues at coordinate 37,646 of JAVTVY010034715.1, read as the reverse complement.
TTAAAAGTTTTAGGCCCTGAGAAAGAACTGGGTTTGTTACCTGAGAGATTAGACTGGAATGAACTTGGCTTAACATCATTGACAAATGATAATTTGTGTGTCAGAGCGTCTTCATCAGCAAATCGTGCTGCTTGGTCTAAAGTGTTGGCATTCTTTTCATCAAGAAATTTGGCAAATAGAAATGGATACACCTTTTAAATTCCTCTTCCAGCATAAGCTGTCTAAGGCCTTCGAATTGGTTGTCAATTCTAACCGAGGCACACCACCTATCAAATAAATCAAGTAAGCAAATTCTACATGAGTCTGAGAGTTTTCTTTTTCACAACTACGAAACTTTTGTCTATAGGCTTCAGGAACTAATTCATAACCTTTGAGGATTAAATCATTCACTGTATCATAATCTGATGCTTGCTCTACCGTCAATTGAGTATAAATGTCCCTTGCCTTTCTGATCAAAACACTTTGAAGAAGTAAACTTCAATTTTCTTTTGGCCAGTTTAAATTTTCAGCAATTTTCTCAAAATGCAGAAAATATTTATCAACTTCTTTTTCCTGAAATGATAGGACAAGACGTATTTGACGAGCCGCATCAAATTTTGATTGTGATTGTACAGGTGTATGTGCAGGAGGACTTGTTTGCGACTGTAATTCCATATGCTTCATTTCTAACTGAAACTGTCTTACTTTCTCTTTCTCTCTTTCTTCTTTTTCTAACCTTTCTCAATTTTTTTGTCTTTTTCTATCTCTAAGTTTTCTCTCTCTAACTCTAGTTTCTTTAATTCCAGCTGATGTTGCAATTCTAATTTCCTTATTTCCAAATCATCAGCTGTTTCCTCAGTTAAATCAAAATCACTTTCATCCCAATGTTGTTTGCTAACAAAATGTTTAATAATGAGTTTCTTAATTTCTTGCTTTCTCAAAGATGTTTTAACTTTAATTTGTAGGAATTTACACAGCGCGAACAAATCCTCTTTGCGTAGTTCGTTAAATTCCTCCTGACTAGGCTCTGAGGCAAACTGTGCTGGGTCAAATGACATATTGATAGCGTACTCCCTGACTTCACAAATTTAGACAATGTATCAATTTAGAACTATGTTGCAAAGCTGATCAGCTGGCAGCTGTAATGTAAACGAAGCTCGCGGGCAGGCCCCCAATTCCCGTTACGTCATAAACGATAATAGAAAAAAAACGTAACAGAAAACTTTTGTGAAGTCAAGGATTAAAAATCAAATATTTATTTACAATATTAAAGTCATATACAAATTAAGTAAGGTCAATACAACAAATCAATGTGAAATATAATCCTACTGTCCAATGCTATACCAGTGTATATTTCACAGTCCGTGTTGACGTGCAAATCTCTATACAGTCCGTGTCGCACAAATCGCTGTTCTGTATTTTGATAGTCCAACATCCTGTTGTCCAGTTTCCGACAGTTCAGTCACGTAGATAACACAGCGCCAAGAGTCAATTCACAGGAATATACAATCCAGCAGTCCGTAATTTCAGACAAAGGTAAGACAGAATAATGCATCCACAGAAAAGCCGTTTGAATTCCCTCTCGATCACTGAATGTTGGGCTATTTATACTCTATGAGTCATTCGAGATAATTCTACAAATCACGAAGTTTCCAGAACACATAGCTTTGACGCATAATCTGACCCAGATACAATCCACAACAGCTTCGAGAAAACTCCATGAGTACAAGCACATAATAAAATGTAAACAAGCTTACGTAGCTCTATTATTCGAGAAATATCCACAGTGTCTAAAAATAATACCACGACATAATGTAGGATATAGATAAGACAGTCGTGAAGAATCAACTGGAATATCTTCGATAAATGATGGATGAATAACTTATATTGCGGCACCATTTGATGCACTGACCCTGAAAATGTAGGGGTAATCATTAAAATAAAGTTCCTGGCTCGATCAGATAAATGCCATTTGACAAGAATAGGTTGCATATGGCGGTCATCTTGAAATCAAAAATGGCGGCCTGTATTAAAACATGTCTGTTTCGCCGCCATCTGAAACTTAATACCTGAATATGTGGGTATTGCCACTGGAATCAAGTTCATAATTGGTTTAGGTACGGCAATATTGGTCAAAATAAGTTTTAAATGGTGGTCATCTTGGAATAAAAGATGGCCGCTGTTACGAGAGGTCTATGGAGCCACCATATGAAGTTTTACCCCTGGAAATATGGATGTAGCCACTGGAATAAAGTTAGTCACGCGTTTTGGTGAGGATATATTAAGAAAAATAGATTTCATATGACGGCCAGCTTGAAATCCAAGATGGCCACCATTTAAAAAGGTCTATGGTGTTACCAGCTGATGCCTTGTGCCTTGAAATGTGGGTGTAGCCACTGAAATAATGATCATAGAGTGTTTAGAATGAGATATTGGCGGCCATTTTAAAATAGATAATGACCACCCTAGAGGTTAATAAAAAATACCTCTCGTGATATTCCCATTGTTTAGCTGAAATACGGCCTCTATTGTAATAGACCCCATACTCTTCTTCCGTCAATGTTCGTGGGATTACGTCATCGTGATATCGTCAGAAAAGGTAAGTTTGTGTTATTTATGAGCCTAGACTGACCAACATGTGAGTGCTCTTTGTGATCAGTTTCCGAGGATTAATTATTTGCTATCTTGTGCGGTAATTCTTACTCTTTCTACTTGCTGTAATTTTTTATGACATTACGTAACATACATGTGTACGTCGGGATAGAACCAGCGGTATGTACAGTCCACATGTGTTTGCCAAGTTAATTAGCTGAGGGTATCGTCAACTACATGTATAGAATGACCAGGGTTGCTCACTTCAGTACGACCGCCTCTCGATCATCCGTATACATTTTTACAGAAATTAGCCTACCTCTAAATTTCACTTGCTATTTTATTCTTTGAAGGCTTATTGTGCATGCTACCACCCAAAGAAAGATTTTCGTAATGTATCAAATATGTATGGAAGCCGGATGCGGCCATCTCGCGTTTTCGTATTTTCGCATCTTTAATAGTGACGCGAAAACGCGAAAATGCGAAAAAAAACGCGAAAATTCGAAACACGAAAACTCAACGCAAAGACGCGAAAATGCATGCATAATAAGCCCTCTAAGGAATACAGTGAACACCTATATATATTTAGAATCCTTAAGAAATGCCCTTTCAACAAATTTATACTTTTTACCATAGCTAGAAGTCATACTTTTAGCTGTATAAAGACATTCTAGAGGATGTGTGAAAGTATCTACAGGTGGGCTCAGTATCCTTAACTCACAGAAATTTATTAATGAATAATTTCCCTTCATTGTCAGCCCAGATTTAGCAAAATCAGTCACATTCTTCACAAATTTTACCGCTTTTAACTTCTACCTCATTCCGAAACAGAAAACTGGGTCAGTTGTGGTTTTGTTGAAGCTGATTTTGAAATGAAAGTAAAGTTATTAACAATGTAACAGACGAAGAACGAAACGAGATCGCTGACCCCAGCCAAACAATCTGTCAGATTTTATCCGTCGTGTGACTGAAGGGTCATAGGAAGCTCGGACTAGGTTCATATAGTTGCACCGGTACATGCAATTATTCAAGATAAATGTGTCATATTAAGGGGCAGTTTATTTACAGCATTGAATGAGATTCCCTCCAATGGAAACATAAAAACTTCAATCATCATTTCCTGTACACCGAAAAAAAAATCCTTAAAATTTAAGGAATATTCCCCGACTATTACACCAGCGGAATATTCCTTAAAATTCGTAGCATGTTAAGGAAATTCCTGAACATGGTCAGGAATGTTCCTTAGTTATGTTGAGGAATATTCCGTAATGTAATAGTCGGGAAATTATCCTTAAATTTTTTTTTTGTGTGTAGAAGACAACTCCAACAGGAAATCCGTGTTTCAGTTTTGTCAATTTTGGTCTAGTTCCTATTCTATTGACATTTAATTCAACTTCAAAGTTCAAAACTATAAGTTGCTCGATTTTGTAAAGAAATATTCCATTAAATGTCAATAGAATGAGAACTAGATCAAAATTGATTAAACCGAGACACAGATTTTCTGTAGGAGTTGTTTTCTATGAGAAATGATGATGTAAGTGTTGTAGAACGGTCGAATATTCAAAAAAAATTACTGGGAGGAGGTTGCACCACCCCGTGGTCGCTTCCATTTTGCGTTTTTTGTATGGGGACCGCACTACAGTGGGCTAATGGTTAGAGCGTCGGCCTCGTCAGCGGTAGGTACTGGGTTCGATCCCAGGCCGGGTCATACCTAAGACTTGAAAAATGGAACTTGTTGCTCCCTCGCTTACGCTCAGCATTAAGAGGATAGAACAAGGACTGGTTCGCTCGGTGTCAGTATAATGTGACTGAGTGGGGTGTCATATCTGCCTACGGCATGATATTTCAGTGGGACAGCACTATAAAATGGCAGCATTAGATCTGCTCTGTTACAAGTAGGTACCCCTGCCCCTGCCCCTCCCCTCCCTTCCCTTCCCCGTCGTGATATAGCTGAAAAAATGTTGAAAGCGACGTTAAACCCTATTCACTCACTCACTCACTCACTTTTTGTATGGGTCGTGTGGCTGTGTGGCTGAAGGGTCATAGGAAGGTTACGGATATTTCCCATGCACCCCAACCAAGTAGCCTTGGCCATGAAATCACGTGACTTCATGAAATCACGTGTCTGAATGCTGTTCAGCGTGATTACGTCTAATTAGGATGCAAATTTGCGCTAATTAGCGTTAAATCAATATTACTGGTTACGGGTTAGGGTTAGGTTTAGGGTTTTTGGGTTAGGGTTAGGGTTAGGTTTGTGTTAGGTATATAAAAAAAGATCCAACGGTTGCTTTCAGCTGCTTCCGTGGCTCAGGGGTATGATGCCTGACTATGGAGCAATGAATGGCGGGTTCGATCCCCGTCGGTGCTAGTTTCGTTATTTTCGGACAGGTGTTTTCTAGCTCGTAAATTGTTGGACGGGTAAATACATGCAGTGCCCCAACAACATGGAAAAATTCTAAGTCCAACAAATAACAAATAACAGGCCACTTGGTTGGGGTGCATGGGAACTATCCTCGACCTCATACGAAGCCCGGACTATATGTACCATACTGGGGCGTGAAATTCATAGCCTACATGTCAACTTCCAGGTCAACCACCTCGCTGGGGGTCTAATAACACCCAAGCCACCAGTCAGATTTTTGGACCGGATTTGGGGCCTTCTCGCGCGCACATCGCCGGAAGTGACATCATATATAGTAAAATAGATGTTTACCGAACATTTCGATTACTTTTCAAGTCTGCATAATACCTCTGTTGACCTAGCGTTAAAAAAGAATTATCTGGAGATAATTTTCCCTGTTTATCTGGACAGAGCATATAAAAAGTAGTTCGCTCATGTGCAACACTAAAGGAGTTGTTCGGCCGGATTCAAACTGAACCGTGCGTTGGTTGGTTTCCCAAATACGTCATAGCAACGTAGTAAAGGTCAACTTCCGCTATTGGTGGCAGGGATGGTAATGGAGCCTGCGAAATGGAGCATGCGCTCTGGGAAGGTTGCTTCCAGGTATCTCCATCAAATTGGTCCTGAAACCTGATGACGTAGGCCCCCTACATCCATGACAATAAAATACCACTTCTATCCCTTGATGCAATGCAGGCCCCAACATCCAAGGCAATTAAATGACAGGCGAGGATCGTTAAACAATTCAATTAGCCTGTCACCTCCCTCGTGTGACATGACATCAACTTAATTGCCAGCGCGAGGACCCTGAGCTGAGCTGCATGGCACAGTCTGAATAGCGAGCTTTAATTTGGTGTATCGTGTTACCTATCGCCCTTCACGCCTTGCGGGACATGTACTTTGCGTTGACAATGACAATGTCATTGGTTTCGTGTTAAACAATCGATGTTAGATTTCTGGATAAGTGTCCACGTGTCGTACAGATGAATGAAAACACAATTCATCACGTGACTGAGAGACATATAAACGTCATCAGGGTATGGGACCATTGTTTCAACTCACTTCTTTACACTGTGCGCTTTTAACGTGTTGGTTTTATCGCTTTTCTAAATGGCATCATTTAGTGGACCCATGGAACCATATCATTTTAGGCACCATAGTGGACCTACACCTGGGATTACTTGGGATCTCTGATATGAATTTTTTAGGCTGCTGGATTCACGGAGATTACTGAAGGCTGATGCGTAATGGTGGCCTAATGGACACTTTGTGACACACAATATTGCTCTGCTTATAACTGAAATCCCCGGAGAATGTTCGTCCGGTATAGAACCGATGTCTATGGAAATCTAACATCGAAATAAAAGAACGACCTTTGATCAACTCAGAAAGCACCAACTGGGAATACATGGGAATCATTGCCTGCGCTCTCCATATACCTAGCCTATTGAGAAAACTCCATCGCCAGATATAAGCAAATTGATCTGACGATGTTCAATGATCAAGTGAGATCGTAGTCGATCCATCACCTGCTGCCGCGGGTAATCGGCAACATTTTAATCAGTCATGTTTTTTTTAGTCAAATGACGCAGAGTGTTACTTCAAGGAACTGAGGATTACTGGCACGATACCGGTACGATACATGAGAAGAAAGTTGGAAAGATCAAGGTCAGTGCCATGGACAATCTTGTTATAATATAATTGAAGAGGTTAATGTCTGTCTATATTAATTAGTCACTTCAGGGTTTAAGTAAAAATTCAACGGTTGGTTCGGCACAAATTTTCTGCAGCGTGCGTAACATACTGAAATTCACAAAATGACTACCGGTATCATTTGCCTATGTAATATTTATAATATATTAAGCTTTTAAGAACTTTTTAATTTTATCCGGATAAAACTTTATAATAGTCTTTTCGTGTGCCGAGGGCGATGTCATAATGTATTGAAGTTATCGCGGACAAAGGTCATTGAGGCCGTACAATGTGATTAGAGGTGTGTGTAGTTTAATATTCGGTAATTTGGTTGCCCATGGGATAAGTCGCGAACCCACTGACCGACTGTTATGACCTTATATGGCCTCATGCCACATGAAACAATTATACGGATTTATACGGTGAAAATTTTAAAGTTTTTAAAGCGTGATATACCGGTAGTATAAATATCATGGAAAAATTGTAAACATTTGTAGATTTTAGTTTGTTATACAGGCTGCAGAAAAGAAATTTATGCCGAAAAAAAACGTGGATATTTTACAAGCTCTAAAGTAGACGGCCAATTAAAATGGACAGGCTGTATTTCATTTATACAATGTAAAGAAAACGTATTGGGAAATCTTTGGCTACATTAATGAATTAAAGTATTGCATACTTTCTTGCGGAAATCAAAGTATTTCAGACGTTCTTTCAGAAGGAAAACTATTTTAGTCGTTCTTTCTGAAAGCAAAGTATTTCGGACGTTCTTTTAGAAAGCGCAGTATCGGAGACGTTCTTTCAGCAAGCAAAGTATTTCAGATGTTCTTTAAGAAAGCGGAGTATCACAGACGATCTCTAAGAAAGCGAAGTATTTCATACGTTCTTTCAGAAAATAAAGTATTTCAAACGTTCTTTCAGAAAGTGGACTATCACAAAAGATCTCTCAGAAAGCGAATTATTTCTGACGTTCTTTCAGAAAACAAAGTATTTAAAACTTTCTTTCAGAAAGCGGAGTATCACAAAAGATCTCCCAGAGAGCAAAGTATTTCAGACGTTCTTTCAGAAAACAAAGTATTTCAAACGTTCTTTCAGAAAGAAGAGTATCACAAAAGATCTCTCAGAAAGCAAAGTATTTCAGACGTTCTTTCAGAAAGCAAAATATTTAAAACGTTCTTTCAGAAAGAAGAGTATCACAAAAGATCTCTCAGAAAGCAAAGTATTTCAGACGTTCTTTCAGAAAGCAAAATATTTAAAACATTCGTTCAGAAAGCGGAGTATCACAAAAGATCTCTCAGAAATCAAAGTATTTCAGACGTTCTTTCAGAAAGCAAAATATTTAAATCATTCTTTCAGAAAGCGGAGTATCACAAAAGATCTCTCAGAAAGTCAAGTATTTCAGACGTTTTTTCAGAAAGCAAATATTTAAAACGTTCTTTCAGAAAGCGGGGTATCACAAAAGATCTTTCAGAAAGCGAAGTATTTCAGACGATCTTTCAAAAAGCAAATTATTTCAAACATTCTTCCAGAAAACAAAGTATTTAAAACGTTCTCTCAGAAAGCGGGGTATCACAAAAGATCTTTCAGAAAGCGAAGTATTTCAGACGATCCTTCAAAAAGCAAATTATTTCAAACATTCTTTCAGAAAGCGGAGTATCACAGAAGATGTCTCAGAAAGCAAAATATTTCAGACGTTCTTTCAGAAAGCAAAGTATTTAAAACGTTCTTTCACAAAGCGGAGTATCACAAAAGATTTCTCAGAAAGCGAAGTATTTCAGACGTTCTTTCCGAAAGTAAAGTATTTTAAAGTTCTCTCAGAAAACGGGGTATCACAAAAGATCTCTCAGAAAGCGAAGTATTTCAGATGTTCTTTCAAAAGCAAATTATTTCAAACATTCTTCTAGAAAGCTGAGTATCACAGAAGATCTATCAGAAAGCGAAGTATATTAGATGTTCTTTCAGAAAGTAAATCATTTCAGACGCCACTTCGTGAAAAAAGTATTTGAGACATTCGTTCGGAAAGAAAAGCATTGAAGATGTTCTATTCGAAATCTAAGTATCTCAGACGTTCGTTTTGAAAGCAAAGCACTTCCAACGTTCTTTCAGAGAGCAAAATATTTCTGAGGTTCTTTCAGAAAACAGAAAACTTAGACGTTCTATCAAAAGCAACTTACCTTTATTTCAGACGTTGTTTCAGAAAGCTATCATTAGATTATATGCCATAGATTGTTTGTTCGGACAAGTTTGACACTGCCCATGCGTGATTGTTTTTATCCATCTAGTTTTTGTATATGTACATAGTTATCACATTCAATGTATTTTTCGGTTTGAGGTGTCTTATTTTTAGTGCAAGAAGTATGCTTCGGATAATTGCCTCAAATATACCAAAGTAGGATCAGGTACCCTCTTTGATTAACCACTGATCTATATTTTATGCCATTTCCATCTATTTGTTGTGTATATATACATAGTTATCACGTTCAAACTATTATCGGTGTGAGGTGTCTATTTTTGGTGCAAAAAATATGCTTCCGATAATTGCCGCAAATATACCAAGCGCGATCTATTGTAGGTGTTTTACTGCAGTAATTTAAGAGATTATTTCTTAAATAGGCCCGGGTACCTTCTTTGATCAACCACTAATTAAGAAATAATTCCTTGTTTACTGCGGTAAAACACCTAGAATAGATTGCGCTGCAATAGGATGAGTCTTAAGTTTGGTCAAACGTGAAGACTCATCCTATTGCAGAGCGATCTATTCTAGGTGTTTTACCGCAGTAAACAAGGAATTATTTCTATTCTAATTAAAACTGAAAACGGCACAATGTGGAGATGTTTCCATGAAAAGAAAGATATTCTCGTGTATTTAAAACTGGTTTAACACCCCTATACCTGACAAAAAATGTTTTGGCCCGCCAATTAATCGAAGCAAGCAACACCTGCAAGTCGCGTGCCTGAAATCGACACGGATTGGAGAGTCCACAGTATGGCAGCTATAGGGGCGTGCTAAAACGTCATTAACGATCAAAATGATGCAAGCGTGACCCTTGATTTTCGTGATGTGAAATTCTCCCGTCATCCAATGATTGGACTGTGTACCTATCATACGTCCAAAAAGGTTTAATGACATCTACAACTTTGAATAAATCTCCGTGAAAAAAACAACTGTTTCTCCAACTTTAATTGGCTCATGAAGTAAGGCAACAGGATGTTGAAGAAGATACAGGCAGACAATAAATTTTGATCTCCATTTCAATCATATTACCCTTCTGAGCGAGTTCAACTGGACACGCGAAGAAAATTATGACGTCATATAAGCCACACCGATTGGTTGTGAGGTAGGATCTATTGGAATTATGATGCCACCTAGGCTTCCTTCTTTATATGTAATAATGTTATTTGGTAAAACACACGGGATGTGGTAGAATCTATATTGTATGCCATTGACCTTGGCACTCATTTAAACGTTGAAACTCTTTTTGGATTTCTAAATAATTAATTGAAACATTATCATCGGTACCGATAGAAGCAATAGAATTTTTCAGTGTAAACGTTAAGATGTTCATTACACCCCTAGTCAGAGTATTACGTGGCAATATTATTACTAAAATCATTGAAAACTGTTTTGTTTTTTTTTAAATTTATGCCAGTTTGGAAATACGGAAGAGGTCTTCCATTTATTGACGTGGGATAAGTTTTGAACGACGGCTGAATACTGTATGTCGAATAATACGCCTACATAATATATCGATTGAACAATTCAATTCAATTCAAATTCAAATTCAAATTCAAATTCAATTCAATTCAATTCAACTTTATAGTATCATAAAAACAATTCACATGTCCGTTAAAGGACTGGATACAATAACACTCAAACAACTTGTGAGATATGAACATAACCAGACAAAAATCAAGGAGTAGTGATAACAGTAGCTTGTGACTGTGAAGAACTTGATATAGATCAATACGAAACCCAGTTCAACATGGCTAGGCCCTACCTGTAAATATAGCACAACGTTGAGTGCCTTATCCTGTCAAAAAACGCAGCATCACGGGACAATAATAAGTTGAGAAAATATATTTGAGAGAGAATATCACATGAACGAACATATACTGGAGAGGGACAGAGATTTCTCAGTCAAACCGTTTTCCCACCTCTTTATTTTTTCCCTTCTATTCTCTTCCACAGTTTTCGGAACGCCCAATAGTTCCAGTTGACAAAATGGAAGGCGCCATCTATCTTCGTCTTATCGTTTGCCTTTGTGGTATTGTTGTCCAATGTGAGGCGGCATCGGATTACACGGAACTCTACAGCCCCAATGGAACAATAATGAACTGGGGAACTTTCGGACCTGAAAATGATCTCAATATGGAATGGAGCTTATGGCTCCATAGATTGGTGAAGTTCACCCTTAACGTGAACAAATTATCACTGGTGGAGTCAGCGGTGTGCGAAACGGACAGACTTATTCTGATAAGATCCGATTGGGAGCTCATTTCGGGATTATACTGTGGCGAAATAACACAAACTGATAACGTCTCGGTCTCATTTCTGGACTATGGATTTCTCGTCCGGTATCAGACGGACCAATCAGTAAACGGAATATATGGCTTTACAATGACATACAGCAGCTCTCGTCCCGACACTCAGGAGATCTGCGACCAAATGCACGATGCTGGCAGGCATGAGATTGGCACACGTATCTTAGGGGACAAGTTTAGTTACCCGGCGGATCTGAATTGCTCGTGGCATATCTATTCGTCAGGAAACTTTTCTATCAGAGTCGAGGTTGAGGAATTCGATATTGAATTCTCCGGGAACGATTGCCCCTACGATCATCTTGAGATCTGGGAAATCCCCAAAGAGGATAATAGCGATCCCCACAGAAGACTTGGCAAGTTCTGCGGACGTCGTCAGCCATGGACGGTGTTTGTCTACTCTGGAAAGGCCAGAATAGTATTTGCCTCTGACGCTACGGAAAACAGATATGGTTTATTGATGCACTACTTAGATCACGAAGAAAATACTGTTCATGAAATTCAGCTTGAACCTATAAAGGTAACACCTAAGTCAGCGACTAGGATCTTTCCTACAGGTGAAATCTTTCGCGGACAAACAATACAAGCTGTTTTGCATATCCGAACACATCCTGGATTCTACATTCAAGTTGACTTCAATGAAACGATTCGGGATGACACTTTTCGCGTATTCGATGGCCCAGATCGAACTTTTCCAATAATAGTCGTCTTGGAAAAGAGTACAATCAATTCTAATGGTTTCCATTTGGTATTCCAGAAAGATATATTCGACCACGTGGGATCCGTTTGGGAAATGAAATTCATAGCTTTATCGGCATTTACACGTGACAGGACAGTTGTAAGTTACGTTCGGGATGATACTTCCGATATATATCATGAGAATACGGAGGGGATAAACTTACATTCTTGCTGTGATTATGGGCAGATTAATGGTCCCAACACCCTGAAAGTCAGATCGATGGAGTTTGATTTTTGGCGTCTGCCAAATACCGATGATTGCGAATTAGTCGGGATTGCCTTGTTTGATGGCCATGTAGTATATGATCAGATCCTGGGTCCTTTTTGTGAGGTGCTACCAGACTACGCGAAGACGATAATTACGGAATTTATTAGCTCATCCTCGGTGGTATATGTGGTGGTATACGACTATAGACAAGTGGTGAATGGTAACAGAGTTAGCTCCACCGACATCAGCTTCTCTCCCTCTCCATGTCGAGGCTATTACGTAACAAAACCGAGGCTTGAAGGACTTTTCACCACAGACAAGACATTTCCTTTGCAGATGAGCCGTCTAAATAACACAATGGCCGCTCGTCTGACATATGATGAAGAACAAGACGAGTGCGTGATATTGCATTTCTTACCTGAAGCAACAGAACATACGGACGCGTTACTGATCCGGTCTTTGACGAGAACTGTTCAGTATCGTATCTGTAGAAAATTCGGACGAGCTCCGGGAGGTCATTCCAAATATATCTTGGAGGAGACTTGTGATGATTTTCTTCTCAATACCAGCTACACTGAGATTCATTTCGACGAAGGCATCGCTGGACAGAAGAAGTGGGCCACAGAATATATTCGCCTGGAGTTAGGGGAAGTCGATGAAAGCTTCTGTAAAACAATTGATATCTGGTGCTTTCCAGACGATAATTATGGTCAGTTGAAGGTTGCCATTCCGTGTGGCGATCTCGTCCACTCGGAGCCAAGAGAATGCTACTGGTTGCTGACCGTGCCACACGATGCGGACAGTTTGGCTCATCAATGGCTTCTTGAAGTGAACGAGATGACGTTCGGACCGTATGAGTTCATCGTGATTGAGGAGTTCGTCGTGCCTTCTGATCAATGGAGTCTAAAGACAAACGTGTTTCCTCATAAAATCCGAACCACCGCTGACACAGCTACACGACCGGTACGTACATTTCGGTACCGAACAACAGACGCGGGGAATGTTGCCGTGCGGCCAGAACGTTTGGACCATGTTAACATCAGATTCACTTTGGTTGAGAAAGATTCAATCTCACCGTTCAAGAAAGAGACTGAAGATAAATGCTATTCCTTTGATGGTCACTGCTATACGTTTGTGCCCTTGGGTGAATCAGCGGCAAGTTGGGGCGATGCGATGAAAAATTGTAGCTCAAAAGGAGGACATTTGGTTAGCATTAACACTGTGGAGGAGCTACGATTCATTAAAGAATCACTGGCCTCAGTGTGGAAGGAAGAGTTCTACGGACAGAATTATGGTCTTATTTTCATTGGCCTGAATGACGTGGAAAAGGTTGGTTGATGTCTATTATTATTTTCATTGTACTAGTATTTCATTAATGGTGTTACAATATTATATATCAAATCTCAATCTTCAATGATAAAAAACAGCAATTGACTGCCTGCAACTACATCATATGGCTGTACAGAGATTGTATGAGTTGCAGCCACGTATTATCACGACCCCACGATTAAGACTACATCGATTCCCCACACGGGCATACGTTGGGAGTGCCGCTCATTTAAGGTGGCAAATGCGAGGCGAGTGCCTCTCATTTAAGGTGGCAAACGAGAGGTGAGTGCCACTCATTTAAGGTGGCAAACGAGAGGCGAGTGCCTCTCATTTAAGGTGGCAAACGAGGGGTCAATATTGAGGCTGCCAAGTGACCCATATCTCCTAATACCCAGGGCGGTCAATTGACGGTCATAGTGACCAAGAACAATTATCTGAATGGTGTTGTTACCGGACTAAGTCAAGGTACAGGCACTGTCGGGGTCTGCGACTTAATAGTCACCATCGGCCATAGATATATTTAGAGTCGATAACCTACTGACCTTCTCCATATCTCCATTACATCACCACATCCAGGAAGGCATAATTAATAATAACAATAATATGTCAAATGTCAAGGATGGACAATATTTTGGAAAAACCTCCCATTTTTTTTTTTGTTATTTTTTTTTCAGCCTGACGAATACACGTGGTTGGATGGCAGTCCCCTGACCGTGTCCGACTGGTATTACCCATTTGATGCATTCAACAACGTCCTACTAGTGCATCCTCAGCCCGTTCTAGATGTGGAGAAGATCCAACCAGTATATGACAAACGATTAAGGTGTGTGGCAATGAACGTCGGAAACCCTTTCTTCTCCACTAATTGGATGAAGCTTGATTGCCAAATGGCAGAACATTTCAGCCGTGTGAATGCAATATGTGAGTTCGAAACCACACCGCCAAATGGAACACTGGTAGGTGGAAGTATAACGGGTCAATCTAAAGAGGTTGAATATGAATGTGAAGATGGCTGGAACTTTCTCAATTATTCATGTTTAGCGATTCTGACAGCAGATATATCCATGACTGACTCTATCGGAGCTGAAGAGGCAATACATATGTGTGAATCTCGTGGAGGCGAATTGTCATCGCTAAATAAACTATCTATCGACGAGGTAGAGCATTACCTCAGGTCGGTGGGATTTTTTCCTTGGACTGGTCGGATATGGGTAGAATTTCCCTCTCACGAGATAGGATGCATTTCGTTATCGCCAACAGATGGTAGTGTTCTTTTCTACCGGCATTATAATATGCCGGATAATGTCGAAGCATGTTTAAGATGGGAGGGGAGAATACCCCATGTCATGTGTGAACGAGCAGTCCGAAAGACGCTCAGTTGCCCCTCGCATTTGTTCAAGTGTCACGATGGGACTTGTTTGAGTCCCGCCAGCATCTGCGATCGTCATAAGGATTGTAAGGGCGGAGAAGATGAGAGCAACTGTACAGGGTTATATGCCACTTATGTTTGTCGAGATGGACAAATCATATCAATAAACAGGTACTGTGACTTTCACCGAGACTGTCGTGATGATAGTGATGAAGACAAGTGCATCCATCCTGCCTGTTCCGAGTATCAGTTCCGATGTACAATCGGCCAGTGCATCTCCAACGAACAACGATGTGATCACAAATCGGACTGCATTGATGGCACTGACGAGGAGTCCTGCGACTGGGGCTTAAGTTGCCATGGCTTCGAGTGTCCCGCCGTAGGGTGCCTGCCACTTAGCAGATTCCACGATATCCAGCCAGACTGCCCAGATATCAGCCAAGCCGATGAAAAACAAAGCAGCTTTGATCACAAGAGATATTGGTACTATGAAGAAATATATGATTATGAGTTCAGACTGAGGAGCAACCTTCGTAGTTATTGTCCCGGGTACATAGATCACGAGAGATGCCATCCTGATCACGCAAAATGCTACCCTCGTCATAAATCCTGCATTTACGATCATGATATGTATGGTCAGTTACGCTACTGCCGCAATGGCGCCCATCTGAAACACTGTGAGTTCTTCGAATGCCCTGGTTTGTTCAAATGTCCAAAGTCCTACTGTGTGCCGTACAACAAAGTCTGTGACGGCACCATAGACTGTGTAGGTGGCTTTGATGAATCGGATTGCACAAACAAAGTCTGCCCAGGGAGGCTGCGATGCGGTGATTCTTCTCAGTGCGTTTCATTGGGTGATTTGTGCGATGGACGGGCGAACTGTAACTCAAATGGGACGGACGAGCAGTTCTGTGATCTCGATTCATTCGTTTGTCCGAATAACTGCACTTGCTATGGATACGTAATTTCTTGCCATGACATATATCAATTACCATACATGAGGATATCATCTAACGTTCGAGTTCTCCGTCTTGATCAGAACAGGCTACAATTGAATGAATCTACATTTGAAGATTTTCAGTATTTGACCATCCTCATTTTGTCTAACAATGAATTAGATCACATCCCGTTACAATTATTTGCGAATTTGTCGAATCTCATACACCTGGATCTTAGTCACAATATTTTATGTAAACTAGGTTCTGGTACTTTCGACGGCCTCGTTAACTTGCTTAACTTACAGCTGGAAGGTAATCCTCTTTGGTTCGTAGAAAAGGAGACATTTCAGGGACTGTCGTCTCTGGTACATTTGAATCTCAGTGGGCTGAGAATCAATGAATTAGGCGACGACGTCTTCCATGGTCTCGATCGGTTGAAGTTCCTGGATCTGTCCAATAACAGAATCCACAGTATTCAACAGCATGCTTTCGATTCTGTCCCGCCACTTGACCTCTTAGTTCTCGAACAAAACCCCCTGGATAAGACATCGGGGGAAATATTTCGTTCCTTACACGTTGAGACATTGCGGACGGATTCTTACCGCTTCTGTTGCTTCGCCGGCAAGAATGTTACAGACTGCACGCCAGATGGGGATATCTACCACTCCTGTTCTGACCTTCTGGCGAACAAATTTGTCCAAGTCGTCGTTTGGATGTTTGGAATTCTAGCAGCCGTGGGTAACATATCTGTCATATGCTGGCGTATTTTCATCAAGGTGAATAATTCTCCTTCCGTATTTGTTTTAAATCTCAGCATATCGGACACGTTGATGGCAGTATTTCTGATATGCCTGGCGTCAATAGACACGCAATACAGGGGTGCGTACATTTTACACGACCAAGAATGGCGTGATAGTGGGTTCTGTCACTTTATCGGAGTCATTGCAACAGTATCGTGCGAGATGTCCATGTTTACGCTATTATGCATAGCCGTGGACAGGACCAAACGTTTGGTCTATACATTTGATACCACCCAGTTCACAACAAAAACAGCTTGGGTCACTATGATAGTTGGATGGGTTTGTTCTTTGACGATTGCTATACTACCATTCATCGCGCCCACCTATTTCGGGAACTACTACGGGCGCAATGCTATTTGTCTCCCTTTTAATTTCTCCGAGTCAAGAGGAGAAGGCTGGGAGTTTGCAACATGTGTCTTCGTCGGTTTCAATACCATTGTACTCGTATTGATTTTTGCCATGTATGCGAAAATATACAGCAGCGTGAAGGAAACACAGACGAGAGCTGCACGTGGGGACCGTTCTGATCTGGACGTGGCACGGCGTCTCTCGCTGGTTATACTGACCAACGTTATCTGTTTCATCCCATTAATAATAACCAACATTGCCGCAGTCCTGGGCCAACCGGTTAATCGGGATATAGCCTCGTTCTTGACAACTGTTGTACTGCCTTTAAACGCTGCACTCAACCCCTTTTTGTTCACGTTCAGCACCTGTCATTCCAAGAAACCCAGCCAAATACAAAATCCGAGCAAAAATCAACAAAAATCAATCACAACCAGTGTTTCTGACCACCATGGGTAACAGGGTTTCCGGTACAATGGCGGGATCTTTGACTACGATAGATTCTAGGCACCAAATGTACTAGAATACTTGGTAGTTGAGCTGTCTAATCCCTAGGATGGCTTAAGCGTAGTCCTCACTTTCTTAAAAACCATCGAGTTTGAGAGATGATACCGTTGATTATCCGTCATCTATGCTTTGCACGTCATGATTCTCCAGGGTGGACCCTTGTTGACGGATGATTCACTCGGATGTTACCGTCACGGACACAGACGGAGAGGCCATGTTCTCCCCGATGATACCATCCCGCTATGAGCATGATGCTTTCATATTTGGGGAAACTTTGAAACTTTAAATTTTCCATGTTTTAATAAGGTAGATAATTAGTCAGATTGTTGAATTCATATCTCTGGATTGTTGTGTTTGTTAAAGTTTTTATCTATGAACATTATGTCGCGTAGGTAACCACGTTTCACATGTAAGTGGAACTATGTGTTTTATCAAAAAGAAATGCTATTTACAAATATGGGATTTGGATACAATGGTGAAGTCATTGTAATAAATGTGAATTATTAGAACATGTTAATTTATGTAAATGAAAGATATTTGCATACGGGGTATTTAGACTAGTATTTAATCTAATAGTCCTTGTCCAACTGTTAGTTTGGGAGATTACAACAGCCCTTTGTATCAAACTCTGTGCCGATCCCAGGAATTGTATGACCTGATCTCAACGTATCACAGCAGAGGGGTGTGTTTTTCTTTCTATTGCCCCCGTTACATCCTGATCACTTCTTTATTGACTTCTGCCCCGTTAATTTGGTTATTATGCTGTGCTCTCGGTACTTTCGCTACCCATCCACACTCATACCATTCATTACCCGATACATCCTGAGAACCTCCGGGTTTGACATAACCATTCCTTAGGTTACGTCCGGGAGAGTTGGGGTGGCGGGTACATTTGCCCGGACGCTTAAGCAACTATCCCTGTGGCTCTGACGGTCACGGCGACTTAGGGAGTGAGGCAAATGCATGTCGTCCGCATAGTATACGCCTATAACCGTCGCACCCCGCTCTGGCTTCGTCGGACCCATTAACAAGATTCCCTTGCTTTCGTCGGTCAGTCAGCCGGCAGATGCATTGTTGAATTTAATTTTTTGTATGTGCCTTTTATTGGTCGTGTATTCAGTATTTATATATTCATAACGATTTATGTGGCTTTGTAAACATTGGCAGCTTGATATTCGTAGAATAAACTTTAATCTAATCAGCTTGAATCTTCAAGACTCAATTTTAGTATATCTGTAACTCCAAAAATCTAGCTGTGATAGGTGTATATATATAGGGTAAGGAGGCGTGGCATCTCCTATCACAGCTCAGAGTGGAGGCAGATCAAAATGTGTCGATAAAAGAGCAGGCCTTCCGCAGCCCGCCTATGTGCGATTTTTCGCTAACGAAAATGATGAAACAGGATAGGAAAGTCATGATAATTGTCCTGAAACCTGATGACGTAGACCCCTACATCCATGAAAATAAAATCCCACTTCTATCCCTTGATGCAATGCAGCCCCCCAACATCCAGGACAATTAAATGGCTGGTGGGGATCTTTATACAATTCAATTAGCCTGTCACATCCCTCATGTAACATGACATCAACTTAATTGTCAGCCCCTAGACTGGCACAGTCGGAAGAGCAAGATTTTGTGTATCGGGTTACATATAGGACTTCACGCCTTGTGACACACGTACTTTGCGTTGACAATGACAATTTAATTGGTTTCGTGTTATATAAGCGATGTTAGACTTCTCGACAAGTGTTCACGTGTCATGCAGATGATTGAATACAAAATTCATCACGTGATTGAGAGAGACATAATACGTCATCAGGATTTGGGACCATTCGATACATTTTGACGTGAGTGTCGTGACTGTTTTGATGCGGACAAAATGTGATCAATTATGTGGAGAAAACATAGACTGATTCTCCCGTTTTGGCGGCTTTTCGACATGTTGTAATACTATGACCTACGCTATTTTTATATCGCGACCATTTTATATCCTGAATAAACACAAGCCGCTATTGACTTACAACCGGCAAGGATCAATTTCTGGTGACGTGAGCAGAAAGGTCAACCACATTCTGCGCATGTCCGTGCCAACTGTGGAGAAAGAAACACGGCGGATTTGTTGACAAAATCCATGTTTGAAATCAGATTAATTAAAGGAATCATTAGGGGGTTTTCAAGTGCGGGAGATGCCAAATAATATTATTTATTCGATAAAATGCTTTTCGTGACTATCTCAATTCCCCACGCCGTGTGTAGTAACAGATCTCGAGCGACTGATGTTCTATTTCTCTCCTTACGTTTCGGTCTGATTATGTGATTCGGGCGTATGGGTCAATGCAAAGTAAATTCATCTTCACATTTCAAGTTAAATGTTACACTAACGTAGTGTTCGACTTGGATATGCGAAGATGAGTAAATTAGACCCCTTCAGCCGATGTTTTATGGCTAATCTATCTTCAGGTTTCAAATTCTTTCCTCAACATAAAATTCTATTTCATCCACTCGAGCCTTTCTTCTGCATCTTCGCCAGGTGAGCGTGTTCCATCGTCAACCTGTTTACGTCCCCTTGGCGGAGGTGGGTTTAACATACGTGCCCACATATTTTCACCCATACGCATGTGGCATCAGACCACTACAAAAATTAGTCCTGATCCGGTGATCCCCTTTAGGAAACCTCTGCCAGAGAAGTGAATTGTTTTAAATATTTTTTCCTGTGTCTATTGCGACGAATAATTGAAGGCCAGTGGTAGGTGATTGGAGTAAGATATCTGGTCGGTTTCGCTGTGGGTTTGATTTTAACTCAAGGCCTAATAAGTGGGACTATATGGTATTTGAAGTTTGTCAGGTTGTAGCACTCGAATTGAAGTACTTCTTTCCCAAATATGCAAGTCTAGACGTAATCAGGGAATCGACGAGATGTATGAAGGTGCGTTCGCGCCATAAACCCCTCTTTTAAGCGTTTAAACTTTTAAAACGTTTAGAAATTGTAAACGTTTAAAAAGTTTAAACGTTTGAACTTGCACCAACCAATCAGATGTCATGAATTGACATTCAGAAGACGTTTCCTGTCAAAAAGCAAACGTTTCCGGTAGTACTATTCGATACTTTTAAGCGTTTCCGATTAAAAGGATAACGTTTCCGGTTGTGATCGTCCAATCAATTTTTTTTACTTCTTTCTTACTATAGACGTTTCCTGTTTAAAGCAAACGTTTCCGGTGGTAATATTTAAAACTTTTAAACGTTTCCGGTTTAAGAGAAAACGTTTCCGGTGTGTAGTCTATTTCACCCAATCAAAACCGTCCTTACGAATTAGTCTCTTTGGCGCCGGGACAAGTTGCGCGGGACATGGTGGCGAACGGCGGACAATATGACGATCATCTGCCTGGCACAGTTCAAGTTGCCTCACACAGGAGGAAAATGTGGATTGTATGCCCACAAAAAACTGTTCCTTCAATGTGTGCGCCATGTATGTAAGGGTTATTTTGATTGGTTAAAACAGACTACATACCGGAAACGTTTTACCAGAGAACATTCACACGTTTTGATTTTGAGATTTGAATATACGCGCAATAAATAAAAACAAATTGATTGGACGATCATAACCCGAAACGTTTTCCCTTAAACCGGAAACGTTTAAAAGTCTCGAATATTACTACCGGAAACGACCAAGTTTTCCTTGACAGGTCAGACTAAATTTATGGAAGTCTGTAGTGGCCATTAGCTTTCTGACAGGCTTGTATTTTAGACGATGACCGTTCCAGAGCAGAATACAGCGAATGACCGTAACAGTCTTCCACAAATTTGGTCTCACTTGCCAATGAAAACTGGGTCGTGTGTACCAGGCCTAAAAAGCAGTCATCCATGTAATCTCCTACGTGAGGATGAACATTCTAACTTTTGATCTTCCATGTCATGTTTAGGCCATAAATGTCACGCGGCATTATAGCAAATTTACTGATACCATTCATTTTCCAAGATAAAAATAATACCACAGAAAAAGAGGAATAATATGAGCAATATTAAAAGGGTGGTGCGAAACGATGCCGGAGTACTCACAAGAGGTCATATGAGAAATATACTGATTGCTAATTTCTAAAAACATCACAAGAACCACAAGTGATCCCTGTGATGATTTGTATCCCAGTCACGGTTTTATTATAGCAGTCTCAAATGACATCTCAAGTGACATAACCACACGGCCCCTAGCACGGGCTTGAGCGGTATTGGATACAAATATTTCAGAGCTATGATGTAGTAACCCTATAGATTTCAGTTGAGAAATGATGAACTATGTGACCGCTAGATAGGAAAAAAACCCCGGCCAAAACGAGGGATCATTACAGAATGCAAGTTCGTGTTCAGAATAAATATCTGTGAGGCCCGACGCCGTCCAACGCTTCATTCGCCACCATGTTTACAGGTCACAAAACCACAATCACAATAATTTGTTCAGAAGGCAAGCCTCTGGGACGAATAGTCCACCAACAGAATCTCACCATATACAGGCAAGAATTAGACGCATCATTTAAAAAATACGAGGTCTTTAATTGAATAACAAGTATATTTGCTTTATTGAGAACAGTGTTAAAAATTTCATTAATAATGCATTCGACTTACTTCTTAGAGGAGAGGTACCGTATTATAATTAGCGCCATCAGCATGACCCGCTGTCTTTCGTATTATCAAAACATCACAGTAAGATCTGGCTAGAGGATCCACTATATTGTACTACCAACATTAACCAGTTAAGCCGAGGAAAGTGAAAGTGAAACTGAAATGTAAAAAAAATTATACACGTAACTCGAGCCACTTATCCAGTGTCTGTACCAGCGTCTAGCCAGCGAGAATTTCCATTTAGCCCAGTATCTGAGCAGCCCCGAAAGATGATAATGGTATATCCCTCTTAGGCCAATGTCAAATATCATGATACTCTCTATGAAACACGACATCAATTTGTTTGCCAAAGCAGGATCAGCTGAGCAGATTGGCTAGGTGTGAAGTCCCACATGAATGTAAACCTGATACACCAAATTAAGGCTCTATCATTTCCCCTTTTCAGCTGGGCTAGCAGCGAAATTCCTCGAGTTTTCTTAAATACGAAAAACAATGTATTGACTTTTAAGAGAGTAAATCAGTATAGGTGATAGAGCAAGAATATTTGCGCGAATAGTATTTGTTCAAAGAACTATTGTGGTGCTTTTTAATAAAAAAAAGTTTCGCTTATTTTTCCAAATTCAGCCGAAAATGTTTATTTCTCTCGTTCAAGAAAGCTGTTCAGAGAGCCAAACGAGATAAATATTCTTATAAGAAATTTCCAAAGAAAAATATCCTTATATTTTCTTAGTACTCCTGCTCAAGAATCAATTTCTTTGAATCAATCATTTTCATGCAAATATTCTTGGTTTCTGATCAATATACTGATTTACTCTGTCATAAAGTCAATACATTGTTTTTCATTGTTAAGAAATTCAAGAAATCTTTTCATAGCGATACTTTGTTCGCAAATTGATTTGGTGCGATACACAATGCACCATACGTTAAAGAGGTCAGAGAATGGAGGTAAAAAATGTCGTTTTGCTTAACTTGGACTTATTGGTCATAACGCTCCAAGATCTTCAGGCGTCTTACCTTATATATAGTTACATGTCGTAACAATGGTTGGAAAGTGTGCATAGTCTAATTGTTAATAGAGAAAAAATCTTTCTATTCTAATGCAAATTAGATAGACGACAATTTGTTGTTTCAATACCATCCGATGCGGATATGTGTGTCCATGATCGCCTACGGCCGACGTCTCTTCATTCGATATATTTTTGTATTTATTAGACGAAAAATACCTTTTTTCCTCTATTTCAGAAAGGTGGTTCTCTCTAACTCTCCAAGAGGAATAACACGTTATCAGGTTATTCATTAGCGAGATGTTAAGTGTTCCTATTCCGTTCGGGCTTCTCGCAAAATTTACGCATGTTAAAGGTGAACTGCAAAGCTTTTAATTTTATCTAAATTGTTGCCTATATACATCTTGGCTTATGTGACATAACTTTTAGGATTTCTTTTTCTTTTGAACAATTTCAGACAGATATTTCCTTTTCGTTGCATATGCTAACTGGCTTCGTTCGAACACGTGCGGATTAGTGATAGAGCAGGGATACTTGTGTTCCTTCAAGAAACGTTCCACATAGGAACGGTAGTTCGACAAAGAATGAGGCTCATAGTCCGAACCGTTCGGTCTGTGGAGAATGGTGAAGAAGTCTGCTAGGTAAAGGTCAAGGTCACTTGGGGGCATGTCCTCAATGCGTCGCTCCTCGCCGTGCGCCTTCCACAACCATCGTTCTAGAGTGGCCACGGCACGCACAACGCTCTCAACGAAACTCCGCCGCTTGGAGTCTCTGTTGGGGATGCGGTCACGGATGCAAACCGTTCTCAGTCGGTCAGGGTAATGACGGGGGTGTAGTCCTGTACTCAGTGTTTGTATCTCTGGGAATGGTTGAAGAATACCCTCCCAACATCCAGGTACGCTTCCATCTGGTTCCCCTCCAATGCCATCTGCCAATGAGGATGATTGAACAATACTGTCCCAAGAACCAGGGGCGCTTCCCTCTGGTTCCCCTTTAATGTGATCTGCCAATGAGGATAGTTGAACAATACTCTCCCAAGGACCAGGGACGCTTCCCTCTGGTTTCTCTCTAATTTGAACTGCCAAAGAAACAAAACATAAGGTAACAACGAGATAATTTTGAAGAAAACGAACGCAAGACGAGTTAATTCGTACTCGATAACTATGTAATGACCTATTTCCTAGAAAATATTCTCGAAAAAGAGACTATAGCAAGTTGGTATGATGACCATTTCATTGTGTAACCTGCTGCTACATGTAGGCCACTGTGAACCCTGGAGAACTACGATTTGCTGAGACTCGAAAGTAAGTATAGTCTAGGACACAAACCGCCTGGTACACAGAATTGAGCAACTGAGAAATTTTCTTTCCAACGAGAACATTGTACTACCCTGAGAGAATACGAAGCTGCGCATCTGAAAACCCCTCGGCTCTCGGTTAACTGTTTTAAGGCTTGACTAACTTGACTAACTCATGCCAAGCTAATGGTGTTTGGTGCTACACATCCACAGCGTCTTGGAATACCCTCCCAACATCCAGGTACGCTGGATTGAATGGTGAAATTTATGAGCTCTAAAGTACACATTTTAATAGTGAGACGTGCCCCCTGACAGTAGCCATTCACAATTAATTTGATTTGAACTCGAAATTGTGGCATGCTTGAAGTTGGCAGACCAACCTGTGAAATAATACATTCCACACTCAGTCATGTGAAAATTGAGATGATAAAAAAGAAGATCAGTGGGAACCAGTGAGAATAGTTCTGACGCTATTATTTAGTTTGGGAAGCAGATCCCTTCGTAAAATCAGAAATCTTGCAAATATGGTATGAAGTACATGTACATGTATCACGGTTGCCATAAAGTACAGTTTCCTGTAAAATGTATATGTATGGCAAACCAGAGATGGCTCTTGACTGGTGGACTGAATAAAAAAAAATTTAAAAAAAGAAGAAAAAAATGATTATGCTGTCATAGCAACCATATAAATATCCGAACGAGTTTATTTTCGATAGACTTCTTTCTCAAGGTAAGTAACTTATGACTGATAGAGTACTAAATACGTTTTTTTAATAAAAAAAAAGAATTTTAAATTACTTTTTTATTACAAAAAAAATATATAAAAATTAACATCATTAAAAAAAGATTATGTTGCCTTACCAACCATATAAATTATCCGAATGAGTTCATTTTCAATAGGTTTCTGGGTCTTGACTAGGTAAGTAAGCATACCAAATTTGGAATTCATCAGTGAAGCCGTTTTTCAGATATCTCGCTCACGTACGGACGGATGGACGTACTTGATGACGACAATACCCCAGGTCAAAATTGACCGAGGCGTGAAAAAGGGATTCATCATCATACCCAACGGTGTATCCAACAGTTATAGACCCCCAGTTCTTAGGTGGAGTCCCCTAGGCTTTCAGTACGATTCCTCAACTCTACCTGCCTGGGCTATTTTGACCCACGCCCCCGGAAGCTGGAGAGCTGAGCATGGGTCAAGCTCTACCAAGAAAGATACTTTTTTGGTCGATTTTTCAATTGTTTTATTTGTGTAATGTCTTCGCACAAACTGCATGACAACATAATAAATAATAATCTGATGTGAAATATAATAGTTTTTGTCCACTTTTGCTCTCGGAAAAGCAGGACATTTGAAAGAGAATGAAAACACCACATGTACACCATTTTGAATATTAACCATGATCCCCTGCTGGGTGGTAGGGGGGGGGGGGTGTATGAAAATAGGCTCAAAATAACCCCAATATGATAAACAACAAAGTCAGGGAGTGTCAGCTCTCAATGTTTTGTCGCTCCGGAGATAGGGTAAAATTGTGGGTAGCGGAGCCATAATCTCTCCTCCCGCCCAGGCCTGATTGGGTCAAGGGTTTCACTATGATGCCCGAAGCAGCTAGACACCTCTGGTTCCCAACAAGATACCCAATAGAGTCGTCATAATTGCTCAGATTCTCGACGATATTCTCCTATCTCCCATCATGGGGAGTGATGTTCGTGATCTCTAGGCGGAAAGGACGAATTCACTTCGGGGGGAACTGGTGCTAGTCCACGGAACCTTGTCCGAGACGGTGGAATACTTAACAAACACTAGGCTTGGATGGGGCGAGCGCTAGCATTTTTGGTCCATGGAATTTAAAACACGAAAATAGATGGACGGACATGGAAGAGAAATGCGTGGAGGAGTTCGCTAGGCATCCTCAGTAGTGCGCGATTTGCAATGCGAGAAAAAGCATTATCAAATGGCTTTGCAGGGCCACGTTGAGCCAAAATCTCACCCAACATGGGCGACGCAATAATGCGGGCTATAGGAAAGTGCGCCAGGCAATTTGAAACAGTTGTAACAGACCAGATTAATAGCTCATGCTAAATTCAGTGAAATTAGCTTAATGCATGTTAAAATAATACAATTGTTGATACAATCTGCATGCATGCATGGGTTATTCGCTGTTATAATCAACCTTCGTCTTATAAGCTGGAGACATGAAAGACATGTATACGACTTGTAAAATGAAACTTTCCCCGCTGATTCACAAATGAAACCAAATACAGAACTAAACAGACAAAAATACATGTATTCCTTGAAACCAAAACAGTTGCATGTTTTGAGCAGTTTCCCCATTTTAGTTGCAATAATATTGGATAACGAGATCTTGGTTTCCCATAACACGAAGCTTTCCTCCTCGCCTTGTCGGATACAGTGACTGAGTGACTGAATATATTTTAACATCCGCTTTCATCACTATTTCAGTCATATCACGACGTTTGGTTTCTGTTCCTTTTCACACCCGGAAATCACACGGGTAGAGTCATATTCCTTTAAACACCCGTGCACCCCACGGGTGCCCCAGTTAGTCGCCTCTCACGACAAGCTCTTTGAGGAGCTGAGGCCTGTTCGTACCATGACACAGAGTGTGCACAACGACTTCTCAGGTCAATCCCTAGAGCCCCACGGAGCTTGTCGGATACAGTGGAGATCAACGACTACGCCGGCAAGTTGCATTGACTGACCAAACACCTCCTCATCAATATGCACTTCAATTTTCGGAATCTGGCTGAAGGCTGAATGTTATGGCTCTCCCGGTTGTAGACTCGTACCTTGCCCCTAGACACCGGGAGATCTGAGGAGGAGCAATGAGTAGCCATCTTGTATCACTGATTGGTGGATCAAATTTTCTCTAATTTCAAAATCTATTTATGTTTTAAGAAACCCCATAATATCTCCGCATGTCGTGTGATTTTTCCTCATCGGAGTAACTCTTAGGATGATATTTAGCTATTTATTTCGAAGAAATTAACTTTTGTGCATATGCCCGTCTCACGTCGCCGGTCCAGATGTGGTCCGGTGTGATCACTCGGCCAGACAGATCGGCCAGTCGCTGATGGCAAGTTGGCTACTCATTGCTTGTCCTCAGATCTCCGTGAGTCTGGGGGCAAGGTACGAGTCTATTTCGATTGTTTCCTCGAGCTAGACAGGAAGGATGAGCACACGTGAGATATCAGCTCTTTTTCTTTCCATCCCATGGTGTGTAATCGTGACACGGCGCCGAACGGAGCTTGTGGCAGGACCCTCCTTGTCTCGAGACAGGCTGATTGGGGTCTAGAGTATACATCCTACTGAATCGACAAGTATGATTGTAAATGAATGCACCAGTCCATTTGTCATGCGACCATGAACTGTAGATTGGATCACTTTACATTGAAGCCGGATAACAGCTGCA
The DNA here is from genome assembly GCA_036873755.1 of Hanleya hanleyi. Taxonomy (NCBI): domain Eukaryota; kingdom Metazoa; phylum Mollusca; class Polyplacophora; order Lepidopleurida; family Hanleyidae; genus Hanleya; species Hanleya hanleyi. The sequence goes on along the minus strand of JAVTVY010034715.1, from coordinate 9,860 downwards.
ATGTTATACTGAGGCAACATATGATTGTATATCAGATATGTCGACAGTCCATGGTAGCTACCATTTGTCTTGGCAACAGTCCATTTGGCGAATCATTGGCCAAGGTTACACGGTTCACGTCAGTTCGGACTGACAGTATTTTGACCTACCATGGACTGCCGATCGATCCGATGATGATACCATGGACTGTCGTAATATCAGACAGACAGAGAATAAACTATTAATGGTTCATATTCCTCTTAAACACACACAAGTGAAAGGAATCGAGAGATGAACGAGTCAGTGATACATGAGGCAGGTAGTAAGTTCCCACGTGTTCATTTTGTGCTCATTTCCTCACACTATAATTCGATGCTAATACCTACCATGGACTGTCCACCAACACCTAAAAACATCTCTCGCCGCAAAAATGTTTAAAATTTTTGTTAACTTGAAATAGTAATAATCCTACATTTGGTGACAATATAGTACGATATCTCTCCATCAAAAAATGACTGGACACCAGTAACCATACCTGTCATCGATATGCTGAAAATCGTTCATTTTCGGCTGTGGTCACTGTCGTCTGGTCAGACACACGCCCACGCTTGATAACGAAAGCACCGAAAAACCTACCATTGACTGTGATTTGACACGTGATTGGTGGTGTTTACCTACAATCATACTTGTCGATTCAGTAGGGTGGTATAAGCCGCAACTCTTTTCGTTGTTCTGCATCAATGAAAGTTAATTATATCGAGATTTTGAAGCAGAAGCAGAAACCGAGGCGAAATAAAATTGTGAGAATGCAAGAAAACGGGGGAAATATGAGCGGCACACGGCTATGCGGGTTTTGTACAGAATTGCAATCACGAAATTAATGTCCGCCCAGGAATGGCAGTCACATTGCCACCCGGGAAAGAAGTCTACTCAAACCCTGAAATGTTCTGCCCCGTTCATTCTCGTCCACATTTTATACACTTTATTCCTGGGGTTCCTCGTTGATTGGGATAAGCACAATCGCCGAGCTGGTAGAACAACATGGGTAGCAATCATCTTATCAGGTTAGGGTGATCCCGCTCTCTAAAATGGAGGTAAAAAAGGTCAATAACATTTGATTCCTTCTCAACCAATGTATCAAAATTTCCGGCGCATTGATTTATCTATTGTTCCATGTCATAAAATTAGATTGCCATGTGAAGAACCAGCCAATGTTGTTTAAACCGCGCGAAGGATGTTTGGCCTATTATTATGCAAATTAGGTAGATGACAATTTACTTTTTTACTACTATTTAATGCGGATAGATATGTCTGTATGCGCCTCAAGAGGATTTTGCTGAATTCATTATATGAACTGATTTATTGAGCGAAAACGACCCTATTTATCTCCATTTTAGAGAGCGGGATTCCCCTAACCTGCTTATGCTTGACTCTCATTTATCAATCGTGTACAAGAGGTGAAGGACTGGTCGCCTGTTTACCATGGTAAAGTGAGAGAACATATTCACCATTGTCATACGCATTTACATGCTGTTGTATTCAGTCAAACTTCCAACATAATTACAAATCTCTGTACATATTCATTGCAGTTGAGCTTGACTCGTGCACATGCGTTGATCTATGACCCAATTATTACTCTCCCAGTAGTTCCAACGTTCTGCGACAGACGGCGAGACTGGTGTGTATCGTTAATTACATTTACGGCTATTACACTCAGCTGGTACTTCGAAACCAAAACAAGAATAAAAACAACGCAATTGGAATGTTACAGATTCATGACGTTTATCATAAAGAGACTGGGCCTGAGCCAGGATCGGGTCGCCTCCAAACCATAGAGAGCGATTGTTTGCTGGGATATAATACAACCTGTAATCATCTGGGTCATCTATATACGCGGTAAGACTGACCCTGGGATCGTGTGTATCCATTTTCAGCCTACTTTCGGCAACTGCAAGAGGGAATTTCCAGAAATCAATATCACGTGACTTCGTCAGCCAATCAGCTAAAGTCTACCGACATAACCCCAACGCAACCCGCCATGTTCGAGTCATGTGATGTCCTACTGGTTCAAAATTACAGATCTACCACACCTCTTGGATGATACGAAAGTTGTTCATACCTATATATTTTGTAAGCCCAGGCAATATCTGTTTCCGAAGTGGTATGAACGCCTGCAATTTATCAGATTTCTCGAGTGTGTTCTCTGCCGGATGAAGGCCGAACAAAGTACGGTAAAGTACCGGATATCGCTCCGCGATAATGGAGACACATGATTCGCAAGCCATCTTATGGATGGCAAAGTGTACGCAAATGGGATATAATACACCAGTATGCGCCTGCGTATCAGCCCAGTGAGCAGGTTGATATTAAACACCAAAGACATGAAATAAAGATCTGACTAGGAAACTCAATCAGTGACAATCGTTGAGAATTCCTATCGAATTGATAAAAACAACAGCAGTGAACTCACAAATCCCCCGCTAGAATTGCTAGGATGAGGCGAAACAGGAACATGTCTAGTGACGTGAAGTAAATGCATTTCAGATGAAACAAAAATGCTCGACACTGAAATAAACAAGAATACATTTATATGTGAGTGAATCATCATCGATGCCATGACATTCAACAACCTGTAACCATCTCGGTCATCTATACGCGGTAAGACTGACCCTGGGATCGTGTGTATCCATATTCAGCCTACTTTCGGCAACTGCAGGAGGGAATTTCCATAAATCAATACCACGTGACTTCGTCAGCCAATCAGCTAAAGTCTACCGACGTAACCCCAACGTGGCTCGCCATTTTCGAGTCATGTGATGAACTACTTGTTCAAAATTTCAGATCCACCACACCTCTTGGATGATACGAAAGTTATGCATACCTATATATTTTGTAAGCCCAGGCAATACCTGTTTCAGAAGTGGTATGAAAACCTGTAATTTATCAGATTTCTCGGGTCTGTTCTCCGCCGGATGAAGGCCGAACAGAATCCGGTAAATTTCTGGATATCGCTCCGCGATAATGGAGACACACGATTCGCAAGCCATCTTATGGATGGCGAAGTGTACGCAAATGGACATTCAATAGACGCAAAATAACCCACCCTCCCCAAGCTAGAGAGGGTCACATTATCAAAATAATGATTTTTGTTCCATTATAGACAAGATACACAATATTTCAACTGCAGCTGATTGATTTGACAAAAGCAGGAGAGACTAGACAATTAGTCCCGCAAAACTAGCCCTCTACGGGAGACAACTTTAACACCATTCACCTTCGACAAGTAGATATAGCTTGAATTGTACAATACATTAAAATAGGTAAACAGAAAAAAACCTTTGACCTTGACTTTTGACCTCATAACCTCTAAATCAATAGGCCGAGAACTATTTGCCAATTATATCATCATCAAAAGTCGGAATGAATTGAATCAATAGTTTTCAATTTATCGTGTTAACTGGAAAACGTGACACAGACACAATTTCAAGGTCCATATGGACAGATAGCGATTCTATATCCTCCAACCCTGGTTCCGACGCATTCTCGTCTCGCGAGACTCCCTACTGCGAGAAAGAGTCTCACGCGTAAATGGGAGCCATCCCCCCAAACTTTGGGGGGTGAGTAGGCGGCGTATGATTATCTGGCTTGTCACTGACCTGCTGACTCCGCCGAGTTAGAAGCGAATTGCTAAACATAACGTGGGCTATATAATTGGGAAATGACTCTTTCCGTTTCGGAGCATATCAATCGCGAACAAATTATTGTCGGTATGTATACTTGGCCGTGAAAGCGAGTTATCTAATACAGGAAGTAGTTCGCGGGTAGACACGGCTCGCTTTGAGAATGATGTCATGCTGCCTCGCTTTGAGATTGGAGATTCAAAAATGTCACCAGTTTACATGAGAGTCGCTTTGGTCTCCCGCGGGTAGACACGGCTCTCTTTGAGAATGGTTCCGACGGTGATAACAAAACATCGGCAATTCCCTTTCCGACTGATGCTACTAGAAGTATTTTTTGCTTTGCTGAGCAATTTCAGATAGGGACTTCCTTTTCATCATATAGGCCAACTGAGCCTTCGCAAACACCACCGAATTGGTGATAGAGCACGGGTATTTGTGTTCCTTCAAGAAACGTTCCACATACGACCGGAACTTTGAGAGCGAATGTGGCTCATAATCCGAACCATTCGGTCTGTGAAGGATGGGGAAGAACTCTTCCAAGTAAAGGTCAAGGTCACACGGTGGCATGTCTTCGATGGGTCGCTCCTCGCCGTGCTTGTTCCACATCCATCTTTCCAGGGTCGACACGGCGCGAACGATGCTAACAACGGCACTCTGTGGCTTGTCCTCCACCTGGGGGATTCGGTTCTTGATGCGGTCGGCCTTAAGTCGATCGGGAAACTGTCGGGGGTACAGACCGGAGCTGAATTCTCGAAGCTCAGGCGGCACAGGCTCACCCAGATTCTCCCTGCCATCAAGGGTATCTCCTTCAGATCCCCATGTATTACGATCTGTCGAAGAAATTAGACACAAATGACTGAATGAATGGTATCAGAAAAAAATTTAACCACCTATGCATCGTTGGACCGTTAAATAGGAAGAGTAATGCGGTCAACTCCATGTTGAGATAAGATTACCAGACTTCTGCATTTGCCTTGTATAAGTCGCTAAAGGATATTATCGTCTTGTATTAAGGCGACCGTCCACCAATCATAACATCGATCCGGCTTGAATGAACGAGACATTGAAGATAGGGGATTTTTCATTGGCTTAGCCGAATACACATCACGGTGGTCAAATATCCTTTGATGTCATCGCTGGGTAGATAGCGCGGAACCAGCGTGTTCTATAGCACAGGGTATATTCAGGGACTGGTCTCTGACCTAAAACCTCGGGTGAACTGGACACATTACTGCCCCCCTCCCCCCCCCCCAGCCCACCCTCCCCGACAACAAGTTAATTAGTCCAAGTGCACATACAGTGGCCATGCATGCACGTGTCATAAAGCTAGCAAATATTCATAACGTTGAATATGGGGTCACTGATCGCCAAGTTCAATTGAAGGAAGATCCTATAGCGACATATAATTGGTGAGCGTTTATGTGCAATTTTTTAAGATGGAGGTTTCATGACCTGCTTTGATGCCCGTTTGTCCATATACTGTGATGTAATCATTTGGCGAAGCACGTTGCAAACAGAATTGTATATAGCCAAGGTAGATATCTAGGGTTCTCTGTGATGAAAGGGCGAAACGCTGCAGATAAATCTCACTGTATCTTACTATATCAAAGCCCCCAATGGAGCATAGCAATACCCCAGCCACCAGTCACATTTTCGGACAGGATTCCCGCCTGAGCAACACACCGCCGGAGGTGAGGTCAGATATAGTAAAAGCGATGTTTCTGGAACATCCCGATTACTTTTCAATTCTGCATTATACCTCTGTTGACCTAGTGTTAAACAGAATGATCTAGAGATTATTTTCCCCGTTTATATGGGTACAGCATATGAAAAGTAGTTCGCTCTTGTGTAAGTTGTTCGCTTGGATTCAAACTGAACCGTGTGGGCCTGGGTTTTCTCCTGTAGCCACGTCGTAAAGGTCATCTTCCGCTGTTGGGGCAGGGTTCAGTGGAATGAGCCTGTGAAACAGAGCATGCGCTGTGGGGAGGTTGACTTCAGATGGTCACAGCCTGTGAGGTTTTAAACATTTATCACGTGGTATGTAACGGAGTATGTGCACTGACGCCAAACAAGTAAATTTAACAAGCATTTAGGGACATGGGAAGACAAACTCCGCGGTGTTGTTGAGAGACCTACAATCTTAATAAATTAATATCCTATCAATGCTCCCCAATCGTACATGTCGCTATATAGGATCTTACGTATTTCAATTGAATTTGGTGTTCTGAGCGCCCATACCATGGATATTTAATAGCATTATGACATCATGGTCGCATCTGGACTCATCCATTTGCAGTCGGGGAGGGGAGATGGGTTCACTGTGTCCCCGTATTATGGCGCCACAATGTCGGGACCGCGGCAACATGAAAAGACATCCTGTCAGCGAGCCGGCTAATTCGGCTGAGCCAACCAAAAATTCTTTGTCATCAATGTTCCCTTCAAAGCACTATGAAGCGTTCTCGGGATTGGTTAACACGCGAGTTACTGCAAGCCTGTTAGATCCTACAAGCGACAGTATCCAAATGGGGAGCAGATAGGATTTAATTTTAATTAGATTGAGAGACCTATCGAGGCATATCAAAAATGGCGACACAGACAACAAAGGTTTTGAGTTTATCAGACCAGATTTGAATACATGCAAGTTGTAACACTGAGGGCCCGACGTCACTGTAATGTAGAAAACGTAGGCGAGAATAACTATTCCTTGATTTTCTCGAAATTTTGGAATTTTGCAAGACATGTTGGATGCATTCTGTTATAAAAGTCATTGTATTGAGACTTATTCCTACGAAGTAGGCTACAGATCGCAAATTGTCCGGTAATGAGTGAAGCAGTCAGTCAGTCAGTCAGTCCATCCGAATCCTTTCGTCGGCAAAATAAGGAGAACCGTTGACATTAGAACCTTGATTTTTGACATGAACGTGCATTAGGGCATTGTTACCAGCAAGTTCTGAGCTGACCGAATTCTGATGAAAATTTGATTTATATATTTTTTTTTATTATTTATTGATGGCTCAGCGAGTACACGGTCATGCCCATCGGGAACCCTTGGCTGTATGTTTCACTGTATATGTAATACAGTACAAAATCTGGTGGGATATGCCATCCGTAATTGTTTTTATGAAATAGGAAATGCTAATTTTCCATCATTTGTTAGTGCATTTATCTACACTGCTATTACCAACTTGCCAGCCTCAATACACACAATTCAGTATATTGTTATAGATATATGTAAACTGTGGCCTTTAACGTGTATCCTATTTCACATCCAAACATTTCATCACAGACCACATCAGGCTTCAAATTCAGGTCAAACTAGAACTCGTGGACTTCGAAAGACTGCCGTTATCTGTGTGATTTTATGGTTTTGATGTTTGACTGTGATCTGTAGAAATACATAGTTTTTCCTATTTCCCAAAATTTGATCATGTGTATAGGTTGTGTTATGTGTAATGCTTTAGTTACCTTTGACAGTCATAACAGGATGAAAGGTACGAAGTACAATAATTTGATAATTCATCCCATTAATTAATTTGATGCTTCAGAGCGTCTGAAGTCCACCGACATTGAAACTACTGATTTGGCTTGGAACCTTAACAGTCAGTACTCATCAGCAGCATGGAAAGCAATCTCGAGTGATATCCTCGTTATCCACATACCAAATCTGCAAAGAATCCGTTCAGGTTTTTGATAGTTACCGTCCAGAAGTAACTATTTTTTTACTTGTCTTCCTGGTACTTCAGCTTGTCACCCCTTCTCAATTTTTTTTTATCACCATACTGTCATGTATTCCAACTAGTTTCTCCATTTTTTTTCATGCATTGTAGAATTTGAACACACGTTTTTCTTCCCTCGATCGGGAGACGTTGACGACACTGACAGATATATCTCCTTCCCCTAGCTCTGCATTGCCAAGATCAATATCCTCACTTCATGATGTTGATCATCATCCTAACGCATGGCACGATCAAACGTAGAAACTTCTGCTCATAGCCATGTAGTAATGGGTGATATCCGAGTATATTAGGGCATTTCCCAATTGGTCACATCCAATTGGTCCCGTGAGATCCGACAACGGTGCAATCACATTCATAAAACGAAGACACACCTCCAGAAAGCCATCGACTGAAATGATCTCTTGGTGGGCCTCGAAATGCCCCTATCACAAAATAAAAAGCATATCATTTTCCTGTGAACTGTCGCCGATTTTATTTTTTTGAAATAGGTAAGGTCGTTTGTAATATGATTTTTCTTAAGAAAAACAAATAAGCATGCTCCATTAGAGTGAGAACTAAAGTAGCTGATTCGCACAACTTCGTTTTTGTCTCGCATAGAATCCCCCAGTCTTGCGCCTCTGCACTCAAGTGAGACTGACATGTCTGCAATGCCAGGTCAAAATATTTAAATACAGATAATTTCATTGGCTCGTTTAAATGCGGCGGGCATGTGACTTGATGCTTCAGGAACAACTTTCGAACAGGATTATGTCCCTCCAGAAATATATCCTTTGCAGCCGAGAGGTGGCATCATGTGGAATACATGCCGAATCATAGCGTCGTTGAGCTAAGGACGGTCTTAATCGAAACGTGAAATCCCCTCAGCATGCTAAGACGGATGTTGAATCGGTGGGCTCATTTCTCTCACCAGACTGTTCCACTATTAGGGAGTTCAGTGAATCATGTCAACAAAAGGTTCAATTATGAGATTAAATTTGTTGGAACGATATTTTCTTAAATATCATAACAGCAGGGGGGAGGGGTTAGCCACTTTTTCATCTATGTTAGTATTAAACCCAGTATAAAAACTTGAATTTGAAGAATTGAATTTTTGAGAAATTTTGAAATTGAGTTTTGCCCCAAACAATTGTTTTTTATCGATGGGGAAATGCGCGCGAAACACGCGCAAAAAAAAAGTGTTATAGTGGATAAATATTGAATTCTTCAAGAGATAAGTCGAGTTCCCAAATGAAAATGTCGTGACAAATAATCAAGCAATATAATTGTTGTTGTTGTTGTTGCCTTCACTAGATCAACTCGCGAGTGCTACGTTAGCGTGTCTGGAGCAAGTCAAAATCGGCACGGGCAACGCAACGTTCATGTTCATGTTAGCTGCCCGTGTTGGCAAGCACGATTTTCTTCCGATTAAAATACTCAGTGACAAAGTTTAATTCAGCTTTTATTCTCCGCAATAAAACGATCACTCCGCTCGTTCTGGTTATCGAATTGCTGTTGCCAGGCATGCCCTCAACGAGAAGATTAATTACATAAAGGGAGATCACTCCCAAGAAGCTGTCCTGAAAGTCTCGCGAGAGCCCATTTTACAGTATGCGCAAAGACATTTCCGCGCAGTTTTTTCGGGGGGATTTTGGATTTTGAGCTTCCGGTTCAGAATTTTACACAAACAATTTGGGCTTGAAAAACAGACTTCCGTTTATCTGAGACAGCCCAAATTGGTACGAATTTCTAGTTCAATATCTTCTCCACATTTGGCCCTGTGACGGTAAGTCTCAACTCTGCTTTGTTTTTTCGCAATCTTGCGGACAAAGCGGTTTTGGCCCCCATGAGACCAAGCTGATTCAATAAGACTGCGACGCTACGCGGCAGTCTTAATTACCCACTGGTGGTGAAATATCCTACATCAACCAATTAAGTCAGCCTGGTGCAATAACCCAGCAGAAGAAAGAAAGATGTGGTATCATCCTTCAGATTAGTCTGTGTGAGCAACAATGATAAAAGTTTACTGAGGGCGAAACAAAGCCATGACGGCATGTTTAAAGGGTCTTAATTTATTTTCTTTGGGTAGAATTTAACTAGATAAAGTAACTTTGATCATGATGTGAAAATATGAGCACATACTTTGAGGTTTTTTTTGTACCTCTTGAATATTGACTATATATCACACTTGGATATAATTTAAACAAAAAATTACATGTCTAAACAAAATATGTCTAAATTTTTGTTGTCATTTCAAATCTTGATCCATTTTGATTCCTTGATTAGGGGATATAGAATCACTGCCACGGGGTGTGTTGTTGTGTCACAGCAATGCAATTCCGATTCACACAACGAAGCTGAGGTGGTTTAACGTTTATCAATGAAGAAAATCACCGATCAACCGCCATAGAATATAATGTGAAACAAGAAAACCGGAATAGTACATTCAAAAGATTGCCGATACCCAAAATGTGTTGTCTCATATATC